>CM069596.1:5160000-5347500 GCA_035771175.1 Paratinospora sagittata | reverse complement strand
TCACTTCTGAATCAATGAAGGTATTTTGTGACAATTAGTCAGCTATTAACATTGCAAAGAATCCAGTACATCATGACAGGACCAAGCATGTGGAGATAGATCTCCACTTCATAAAGGAGAAGATAGAAAATGGGACAGTTAGTCTGCTATACACACCGACAAGTCAGCAAATAGCAGATATCCTCACTAAAGCTCTACCAAGGAAGAATTGTGAAGATTTGAGTATCAAGCTTGGCTTGATTAACATCTACGCCTAGCTAGGGGGAGTGTTGAAATACCCTATCCCTGATTTTCAGGGATACAGCTGCAGCAATCAGTTTCCTTTATTAGTTGTCTATATTCATTTAGGAATAAAGAGATTCTGGAAATTCCTGATATCTCTATTAGTTTGTTTTCTATTTTATAGTTTTCTATTTTACTAGTTTCCTGATTTTTAGTAATTAGTATCTTGTTACCAAATATAGTGAAAGGAACATTTCTTCCTTCCATTATATATTCAGACTGTACAGTGATCATGAATAAGAAATATGAGAATTATTTTCTTCTCTAAATTCAACATGTTATCTATCTACAGGTCAGAGGTGGCTGTTCTGATACCATGTTGAATTTAGAGAAGAAAATAATTCTCATATTTCTTATTCATGATCACTGTACAGTCTAAATATATAATGGAAGGAAGAAACGGTTCTTTCACTATATTTGGTAACAAGATACTAATTACTAAAAATAAGCAAACTAGTAAAATAGGAAACTATAAAATAGGAAACAAACTAATAAAGATATCAGGAATTTTCAGAATCTCTTTATTCCTAAATTAATGTAGACAACTAATAAAGGAAACTGATTGCTGCAGCTGTATCCCTGAAAATCAGGGATCGGGTATTTAAACAAAAAGAAACCCGGATTACAACTTGCTATGAAATTTTTTTTTGTTGCTCAAATACTTTACCAGGGCAAGTTCAACAGAGAATCTTGGTACAATATAAATTGAACATAACAGTGTGTTGTTATAGGTATTAGGATTTCAATTCATATGCACTTTTAGCAAGCTGGGGTTGGCAGGAAAAAAAATGATAAAAGCTCTAAGATACAGTAAAACAAAGGAGTGTTCCCTAACTTGAAGTAGCTCATGACTTGGACAAACTTATCACAAAATTAACCAAAAAAAATTATGTAAAGTAAAATAAAGGTGTTGGACGAGCTTCTTTCCTTTCTTTTTCGGCTGTAGTGTGTGAATTGTGATCTTTGCATACCTTCCCTACTTCGTCTCGAAATCATTCAAGTTGATTTCAATCATTAGGAGTGTTGATCTTTTTTCCTACCAGTAGATAAAGCAGGACACGGATGGCATACCACTTAACTTTGTACTTCTATTTTGCAGCTTGGTGTGCTACTTGATAGGAGGATCTTGTGCTACATTCTGCCTGTGTTCTCGTTTGTTTTGCTTTACTCAAAGCTCCCCCACAAGGTAAATTAAGTTTATATTTCTATTTGTGTGTACTATTACTAAAGCATCCTAACATAATCTACAGGAGCTTCGTTTCATTATTGGTGCAATCCCAATGTTCAATTTATCAGCAGCCATTGCAGCTAGCAGACTGTATGTATCATAATTTGTATGCACATTCACTTATTCTTCTATCATATTTTAATAAGGGTATTGTAAATATAAAGTGTGATGGCCATCTTACTGCTGTGTAATCTTAGAATGGAGTACCAATTTCATTGTACTCAAGGACCGAAAATTCGAAGTCGCCCTAAACTTCAGCCTCTTTAAAATTTGGAATTAATTCGGAGTAGTCCAATAAGACTAGGAGAATACTTGTAAAAATTTGACATTGTGGAGTAGTACAAAGAATTCTTTTTAAATTTTTAAGGATCTATGTTTCTTTTAGATGTACTGAAATAGACATAATTATATACTTCAAACTCGCAAATTATGAAACATAATTGTAATTATTAAGGAGATTGATGGAGAGCAATATGGCGAAGAAAGACCTTCACGTGGTTTTTTTTTTATCTTGAGAAAGTCTATGATAAAGTACCCAGAGATATAATACGGTGGGTTTTCGAGAAAAAAAATGGAATTGGAGATATGTAAATTGACTTTATAAAAGATGTGTGTGATAACCATGATAAAAAAAAAAAGAAAAAAAAAAGGAGAAGCTAGAGTTTTTATTTATAGTTGGTTTACAACAAGTATCAACTTTAAGCTGTTATCTTTTTGCATTAGTTATGAATGAATCAACGAAGCATATTTAAGAAGATATTCCTTAGTGTGTGTTGTTTGTTGATAATACGGCACTAATGTAATCAATCAAGAGTGAAATGTTGAAATAGATGTCTGGACATAGATTTTAGATTAAGCTGTTCACAATTAGGACTTGAACTGAATATATTACTTTAATGAAAGTAGAAATATAAAGGTAGACATTGTGAAAATTGAAAGTCAAGAGGTATTGGAGTGAAAACTTTTGATAATTAGGCTCTCAATTATGCTTTAGGAAGGAAAAAGCGGGGATAATGTGAATCATAGAAGTAAAGCAAGGTGAGTTAAGTGGAGGAGTGCTTTTGGAGTATTATATGATCAATACGTTCTACTATAATTGAAAGGAAAATTTCATAAGACCTCTATAAGGCCAGCAATGCTTTATGGAACAAAATCTGGACATCTTTCTTTACTTGGCTGTTTGAGTTTTTAAATAACTTTCTGGCACCTGATAACAATTCTTTATAGGTATGTCAATAGGAAAAAGAGAGGCTGGAACTTGCTTTATCTCATTTTGCTTGGATCTCTTTTGGCCAGGTAGGATGAGTAATTGTTACTATATTATTACAAATAAGACCTGTGCACTAATTTTGTGATTGTTGTAGTTTGGGATGCACTTTCATAATGTTCATGGCATCATATGAGAACTACCCTGGTGGTTATGCTCTAAAAGCTCTACATGATACGAGTAAGATCCTCTCTCTCTCTCTCTCTCTCTCTCTCTCTCTCTCTCCCCTTCTACCTTTCCACATTCAAGCTAGATAATCAATTTTTGAATATATACATACATACATCTACACATATATACATGATCATTACGCTTCAATTAGATTATTCTATTCCACTTCTTAGAAAGAAAAGAACTTAAATCAAAATACTTAAAAGACGATGATACATTCATATTATTGCACTGTGCTTATGTTTAACTCCTTGTGTGATACACACACAAATGCATACATTATTATCATTATCATTTTCATTAGGTGTAACTAGTTGTGGTAGTATTAGTAGTAGTAAAACAATCTCATGCCTTCTCTCTAGTTCCATTACTAACTACTATTGCAAATGGTTAAACCAGCTTATCTGCTTCACCTATTATTAGTTGTTATGAATAAGTTAATGCTTACAATTAAAATTCTCTCTTTTAGACTTCCACTTATCCATCTTGGCTTTATGAAGCGACGCAAAAAGAACTCGAGTGATTTCTCTAACTGAGGAACATCTAAAATAAACACAGAAAAAAAAATATTTAAAAGAAAAGTAAAGACAAACTAGTTTTGTATACGTATGGAAAACTCAAGTGATTTCTCTCAATATAGTAATTGTCCTTAACATTATTAAAAACTAAATGAGCACATAGCATTCAAGCTTTCCAAATTTCCAGTTTAAACTATTAAAAGCACAAACCAATAAGAAGTTGGCAAATACATTGTCGAAATATTTGGTTTTTGCCATTTCTTGCCATTTTTCAATTAAAGCAAGTTGCATTTAGAATAATTTGTCAAAAGTTTTTTGATTGCTAGCTTAGTATTTGTACAATTGTTTGTAAACTTATATCTTACTACTAGGGAGCCTTTTCAAAGATGGTCCCGACCGCCCATTTAATAGTAAAAGCTTTAATTATTCTTAAAAACTAAAATAATTAGTTATTAATAATCAAAAAATCATTAGGATAAATTTATTTTTAAAACAATATTTAAAAAAGATTAAATTTTTGCGTGAAAAATTGAGGTGCAAGCCTTGAGGCACGCTTTGAGGTTTGTTCTTATTCTTATTTTATTCTTCAAGGGTATTGCCTCTTAGGCACCCAATTTGTCCATGTGGAGTGTGAACCTCCCTACATTCAAATTATTACCACTTAGGTTAGGTGACACCTAAGAACTACTTCACCTCATCTAGAAAAGCTTTGGTATAGATTAGTTAGCTTGACTCCATTGGTTTTAGTCCAGCATACTTCAGAACATCTTGATTGTAGAACACTCCAAACTTTGCATCAGCAGCAAGTTTTAAAAAAAGTGTGAGACGTAATCAAGGCTGTTTTCCTTTGTAAGGTGAGACATAAGGCTCAAGGCTATATGAAGCATAAGCCAAATTCTAGATATATGTCCCAATTGAAATGACAAATATCTGAGAATCTTTTGTCATCATTTCCTATGATCTCCAAAGTGATATCTAATGCAAATGACTTATCTCTTTTTTGGTTTATTTTTATGTTGCAATGACAAACACTGGGTTTATTTCCTGATCCTTTTAAATGGCCCAATGACATTCTCCATTAGCTTATGTGTGAGGCACAATAAAATATAAATACTGGTAACCAAGAACTCCGTTTCTTCCTAAGGTTCATTAGCCCTGATACTGCTTGCAGCAACCAACATAGAGTCTAGCCCTGCCTGATCATGTATTAGTCTGGATCAGCTAGGCAATGGGCAAGTCTGACAAGAAATTGTTCAGCTTTTTCTGTCATCTACAGACTTCTTATCCCTTAAGCAGTGCTACAGGGATAGGACTTTGGCTCATCTCTCAGCAAAGATAATTTGTTTCAAGTGTGAAGAGGACCTGGCATTTGGGCTAATATCTATATTGTTCTGGATCAATCGAACTTCAGTTGAGGCATCTCACCTGTTCCAACTTGCTGGAATGCAGCTTATTGTGTGGAACTTTGAACTATAGTTGTAATTTTTTGTAAAGTTTTTTGCAGTCACGTTGGCCACAGTAATACCCAATGCAATATTTCTCATTCTCAATTGGTTTTTTCTTAACAGCCCATGAAACCAATCACATGCATGATCAGTGGGTTCACGTTGACTCTTTTTCGGCAATGAATGGAATCTCCCGCTATTGTGAGAGTAATTTCCCTTGGAGGTATGTTCAGCATGTGTCTTACTTTTGCTTCACTTGTATGTCAGAGTTGCTGTTGCGACTGCATGGGGTATTAAAAGTTGGCAGCCTCTTTAATTTGCTAAATGCAATCAATAGTTTCTAACACAATACTGGTGATAACCGTCCATATGAGGCACTTCGTAACTATTGAGAGAACGTAGGAGGAAATATGAATAACGAATGCTGATCTTCAATACACAGATACTTTCTCCCCACATCTACAGTACTAAATTTTGATTTTAACATGTATATATTGGCCTGTCAGCATAGGATGATTTTGGGGAATTTTGATGTAAGGGAAATAAAACAAGTATGGAAATGATGTAACTCAACAAGGCATATATTTTCTTGACAAAAAAAAAAAGATATATGTTTGGTTTATATTTGGGGAAATTACGATGAACTGAGATCCCATATACTCTTGCTTATAATTTTTTTTATTTTCATTTAAAATTATCAGCTTGAAAACTTCCTAATTGAAAGCAGGTACTCCAAAGAGGAAAATATTTCCATTGAAGATTTTCGTCACAGAAATTTGACCTTCCTTCTGAAGTAAGTGTTATTGCCCCTAAATGCAATCAATGTCAGAAACATGAAATGGTTTTTTATTTGTTTCTTAGGGATAGAATAATGTAGAATTCTTGAGTAAGGGTGACAGTGAGTGAGATGCCAAGGTTAGGCAAAGAAAAGCTGAAGTTGTTGCTTCTCACTTAAATTACCTGGTATACAGCTGATAGCAAGTGGATGGCCAGAATTGATGATTTCCTCAATGATCCTAGAGTTGGCCATGGAGTGAAACCTGAACTTTCTATTAAAATTTGAATGCTTAACAGGTTACATTTAATTCATGGAAGTCTACAATTTTTGAGATTTTTTTTCACTGTTAAGAAACTTTATAAGATCTTTCAAGACATGCAAACTATATCATATTTAGGCAAGTAAGATTTATAATATGAATGACACTTGATGCATTACGTGTGTGAATGAACTGATTTATTGCTTAAATTTCTTTATGGAACTTATAAAACTAGAATGAATTTGAAGCATAGTTGTCAGAATCGCAATTTGAATTGGATTCTGATCGCTGTAGTTGTGAATCAGTTTGAATCAATGATGAATGTTAAGTGCATCAGTCTGAATCGATGATGAATCTTAAGTGAATCAGACAAATCGCTAGCTAAATCTAGTAAATCAGTCCAAATTGTCAATTAGCTATAAAAACTAATGTCTTTATAAATTTATGGGTACTTGATATCTACAAATACACAATTCACATTTATATTATGAATCTTACAATTCACTAATCCGAATATCAATTCTATTCATCAAGCCTTGAAACGATTTTTGGTGTACGATTCTGACAACAATGATTTGAAGCATATAGAGAATATATACAAGTCAATTAACATATGATGTGCACCAAACATGTATTTAGTTTTTCAAGTCGTTGTTAGTCTTGGAACCTTTTTTATTTTCTTTCTCAAATGACTATTCAATTTCTACCAATCTGCATGACATTGAGTTTCAATCCACTTTTTAAGTTCTGTCATTTTGCATGATGTTGAGTTTCAATCCCAATTAAATATTGAAGCGGCCACATACTTTTTAGCAATTTTTCTTTGGAAAAAGTATCAATTCCAAGGAGTTTTAGATTTTGAAAACTATTATTTTATTTTTTTTATTTTCAATTAAGACTTGACTCATAAATTTGATGATTTGAAAAATCGGAAGAAAATGGCAAAATTTCAAAAAAAAAAATTATTGAGTTTTAATCCCATGCTTTTAGGGAGATGTGTCATGCAAATATGGATCTTTTTTGTTCTTGAGAATTTGTCCTTGTTCCCTTTGCACCTCAAGTGTCAATTAGGATGAATGGTATTTTATATATGTCAGTGATGTTATTACACGAACTACTGTGTAATGAATGATCCTTTGTATATGCCAATGAAGTTATTATTAGATAAACTGACGCAATTGTGTTGATATCTTTCTTTTTGATGCTATCGATTAATCAGACAAAAGAAATAGAAATTGTATCCCACATGGACAATGCTGGTCTTTTCATAGATTTTCATGTCTTCATGACAGCGAGCATTACAATGTTGATGGATTCAGATGTTTATTTGCTGTAAAAGGTTTTTCGAGGCTTCATCTTCAAATTGGGTTCCCACCCATCTTTCTGGTAAATGATTAAACTTCTCTGTGGTCAATTGCAACCTACCCTATCAGAGTTACACTCTTAACAGATTTTTCTCCTTATCTTGGCAACACTACTGCAGATGAAAGAGCCCAAAGTATTTATTCATGGAAATCTGAGAAGCCAAGATCTTATGCATTCAAATTGGACAGGTTGCCCTTGATTTAGCAGAAAGGTCTGTACTAAAGTTCGCTAGTGAAATTTGCAGAGGCCTGGTTTTACATATTTGTTAAAACTACTTTAATTCTATGACTGTAATTTACTGTATAGGTAATGTGGAACCTCAATCTCAATATTAAACTTTAGCCGTCCTTCAGGTTCTTAAACTGGATGAGAACAATGAGTTGGGCTACATGAAAGCAAATATATATTGTACTACAAAATATGGCACCACAGAAAGCTTATCTTCCAAAATTTCAATACAGTTGGGATTGCCAAACGCAATCGGCAAATGCAACACAGAAAGCTTATCTTCCAAAAGGTATGTTTGCTTTGCTATTTACATAAAATTAAGTTGATGACATTGGGAATATGTCAAGTTGAAAGACATTGTTTATTAATTATTGCACATTGAGAATCATCTGTTAACTTTAAGTTAATTGAGCAACTTCTTTTGTATCCAAAATTATAGTTATATGTCAATTTTTGTTGTCAGATGAATATTTGACAGAGCCTTCCTTTTTTTCCTTTCAAACTTGAAAATATAGAATAAAAGAAAATGGAGAATTGCAGAGGAAAATAGAAACCATTAAGTTGATAATAGTACAAGAGGTATTTAGTTTAAGTTTTTGTGATACATGGAAACCTTTTTTTTTTATAGGCAAGTGTCGAGTTTGAACTCATGACCTCAGGCTTGCATATCTTATATCAAACCATTGAACCGAAGACTGAACCTCATGAAGTAAGGGTTTTGTACTTCTATACTTGTTGATTGAACAAACCAATGAATTATTATTATTATATTTTTGTATTTGCTGTTCATAACAATTCATGAAATTATTTATAATCAAACCCCCATGTAGTTGGGGAAAGGCTTAGTTGAGTTGAGTTGAGTATATACAGGCCCTATTTGGGAGCGCGTCTGTGTTTCTAGCCGAAAGCGTTTTTTTCAAATGCAATCGGCAAACGCAAAAGTAAGGGAGAGGGAGCTTCACAAAAGTGCTGAAAAATCGTGTTTGAAACGCAAATGTGTATGTGGCAAACGCCCAAAAATTGCATTTGCCAAAACCATTTGCCGCAACGCGGCTTTCTCCACACTCCCAAAAAAGGCCATAATCAAACCCTTGGATGCTAATTATTAAATTGTGAATAACATACAATCTATGCTATTAGAATACTTCACCTTCTCACAACCATGTCTTTTTTGTGAATTCCTCCAAAAATATCCTCTTGTTGCTTTTGTTGAGATTTGTTTCCTGTACAGATTTATTTCCTTTAAGGAATATAGCAGTTACTAAAATTGTAATTATAGCTATATGTACATAGCCCTATATATGGTGTCCCTCCATTAAGACATTACACAAGAATAAAGATCATTTCTCTTCTCCCGTGGATGTAGGCTATAAAGCCGAACCACGTTACATCTTGTGTCGTTCATTATTTTGTTTTCTTAACATGGTATCAGAGACCTAGACTTTTATTACTAGGAAATCTGTTTCGGCCTTCATCGTCGAATTCATTATTGTCGGCCTTCATCGCCGGAATCCTCTTGAGTGGCCTTTATTGCCATCGCTGCCGGAACATTCATCACTGTCGCTGCCTTCATCGCTAGCGTGGAAACGGCGACGTCGCCGTCGCTGTCTGTGCTGTTGTTGCTGTTGCTGCCGCTGCAACTGTTGATGTTGCTGCGTCAAGCCATCTTTGACGACGGTTTGACGTCAACCCTAGCCATCGATCTGGTGTTCATACGAAGAGCCATCGCCACCACTTCGAGATAATCTGCAAGCTCTTCTCGCCTCGAAATCCAAAGAAGCTCTCCTGCGGCAACGGTTCTGATCTCGTTTTTTATCATGTTCAATCCAAGCGATGATGCAAGAATCGGCGACACTGTCAAGAGGGTTTTTCATCGCCATCTTCATTGCCTCTGAACTCAACTGTGTTACTGTTCATCGTCTTCATCGTTGATCCAAGTCTATCGTTGATCGCTGATCTTCTTCGTCTTCATTTTTTCTTCGTCTGCAACGCGATCACTGGTTCATGTGACTGGTTCGTGCAGTTTGAAGAATCCTATCTCCACTCTCTGCAACTCAGATCTCGTCATCGTCATCATCACCTGCAAATCGCGATCCTTATCTTCATTGCCTGAACTTTTTGGTGTTTTCGGCCTTCATCGCTGGACTTGTCTTTTGTCGGCCTTCATCGCCGAAATTGAATACGCTGCAGTTACTATTTTTCTTTGTTGTTGAGCGTCGCTGCCATCGTTGTTGTCGCATCTTGACTTCCAGAATCACCACCAAAATCTGCTATTGTTGGTGCGTGCATCTTCATCATGGTTGTTGTCTCTACTTCAACCCGTCATCGTCACTGCTCACTACCAGATCAATCCCGTCCACTACTGCTGCACAAGAAAACCCCTCCACCGATCTTCGTTGCAGCACCCTTATAACCCCGCCGTTGTTCCTTGCTGCTGCTACTGCGCCTTCTTCTTCCTTTCTTTCTATTTCTCCCGTCTTTTTTCTCTCTTCCCTTCTTCCGACTTTTCTTTCTTCTGTCTTCTCTTTCTTCTTTCTTATTTTCAAAAACTACCCAAAAAAAAGAAAAAAAAGAAAACATCAACCTCCATCTTCGGCCTTCATTGCCAAAGGGAGGCTTGTTTGGCATTCATCGTTGTTATTGAAGAATTTGACCAGGCATTGTTATTGTTGTTGCTGCTTCCACCGGTACGTGAGCCAAAAGAAAGATGTCCAATGTACAATCAATTGAAGAGCACTCTCTTAAGCAAGTCGGATTCAATCAGGATGAGATCAAGAGATTGAGAACTCTACTTGACACTCTTGGAAAACCCTCAAGTACCAACTCATTGGCCCATTCAGGTAATTTTCCTATTTCTATTGGATTTAACGTCTCAGATAAATCTTTTGCTAACTCTTGGGTTATAGATTCTTGTGCTACTGATCACATGACCAATTCTCCCAATATATTTCATACCTACAACCCATGTCCTAATAGTCGGAAAATAGCCACAGCTGATGGATCCTTAACCACAGTTGCTGGTATAGGTGATGTTCACATCAGCCCCGCCCTTGCACTCAGAAATGTTCTTCATGTTCCTAAACTATCTACTAATCTTATCTCTATTAAAAAACTGACCCATGATCTGAGTTGTAATGTAACCTTCTTCCCTACTTACTGTGCATTTCAAGACCAGGACTTGGGGACGATAATTGGACATGCTAAGGAACAGGACTGGTTATATCACCTTGAGACACCAATACATCCTA
This sequence comes from Paratinospora sagittata, assembly GCA_035771175.1. Taxonomy (NCBI): domain Eukaryota; kingdom Viridiplantae; phylum Streptophyta; class Magnoliopsida; order Ranunculales; family Menispermaceae; genus Paratinospora; species Paratinospora sagittata. The sequence goes on along the minus strand of CM069596.1, from coordinate 5,336,711 downwards.
TCAAGAGTACCACTTCATTTCTCTCTGAGCACAAACTTTCCAATAAAGAAAAACTATGGCTCCATCATCGCCGCCTTGGCCATCCTTCTTTTCAATCTCTTAAAATCATGTTTCCTTTTTTTGTTTCAATGTCTGAATGTTGAAGATTTTCGCTGTGAAGTGTGTGAACTTGCGAAACACAAACGTATATCTTTTCCACTTAATAATGACAGAAGTTCAGATCCTTTTGATCTCATTCATAGTAATATTTGGGGTCCCTCTCCAATACCTAATGTTTTTGGAGCGCGATGGTTTGTGTCCTTTATTGATGATTGTACTAGAGTCTCGTGGATATTCTTATTAAAACAAAAATCCAATGTGAGCTTTATTCTCCCTACCTTCCATAACATGATACACACCCAGTTTGGTGCTAACATCAAGATATTTCGATCTGACAATGCTAGAGACTATTTTAATCAAACATTGACCAACTACTTCCAAACCGAGGGGATCCTTTATGAATCATCATGTGTTTACACACCACAACAAAATGGAGTTGCTAAAAGAAAAAACGATCACCTACTTGATACAACCCGAGCTTTTTTATTTCAGAATAATATGCCTAAGTCCTATTGGGGGGAAGTTGTCCTTACTGCAACACATCTTATTAACCATTTACCATCCCGGACCCTTGATTTCAAAAGTCCTATGGAAAAGCTACGTCAATTTTATCCTAAGCTTAAAATCTCCAATAATCTTATACCTAAAATTTTTGGGCGTGTTTCATTTGTCCATGTTCACCAACCCAACAGGGGAAATTAGACCCTAGAGCTCTTAAGTGTGTTTTTGTCGGATACTCTTCCACTCAAAAGGGATATAAATGCTATCATCCGCCATCGAAGAAATTCTTTGTCTCAACCGATGTCACTTTCTGTGAACCTGAGCCTTATTTTTTTGTTCCTCCTCTTCCAGGGGAGAATGTCATCATGGAAGATAAGAATCAGAACTCCCTTGATAACCCTTTTGATCCTTTTGACCCCTTTACCCTCCAACAAACCAAACCTGAATCTCCTACACCCCCTGTACCCAATGACGAACCTAAGGATCGGATGACTGAACAAGTGTACTCAAGGAATAAAGCTGCAACTCCTGAACCGATGCAAGCTCAAGAATCTGAACCAATATCTGAGAATGAGGTAACAAATCCTGAACCCTCCTTACAAATTTCATTAGTTCTTGAAACTAACAATGATCTTTTAGCCTCTGAACCTGACAATGACCTTCCCATTGCCATTAGAAAGGGAACAAGGGAATGCACTAAACATCCCTTGTATCCACTATCTCATGTTGTATCCTTTGAGAAGTTCTCACCAACCCATAAGAGTTTCCTTACCAGCCTGAATAATATCCAGACTCCTACGTCATTATCCGAGGCTTTATCTAATACAAATTGGAAACAAGCTATGAATGTGGAAATGGAAGCCTTGGAGAAAAAAACAACATGGGAGTTGGTAGACTTGCCTCCAGGAAAGAAACTTGTTGGACGCAAATGGGTTTATACAGTAAAATACAAAGCAGATGGGTCCCTAGAGCGCTACAAGGCAATATTGGTAGCCAAAGGATATACACAGACATATGGTGTGAACTATCAAGAGACATTTGCTCCAGTTGCAAAAATGAATACTGTGAGACTTCTTTTGTCATTGGCAGCTAATTATGACTGGGATCTGCAACAATTTGATGTAAAAAATGCATTTTTACATGGGGATTTTGAGGAAGAAATCTATATGGAAGTGCCTCAAGGATTTGGCACCACTGATAAAGTGTGCAAATTAAAAAAGGCCCTGTATGGACTTAAACAATCCCCGAGGGCATGGTTTGGTCGGTTTGCCAAAGTAATGACAAGTATGGGATATAAACATAGCCAAGGAGATCACACTCTGTTTATTAAGCACTCGACTTCAGGGGGAATTACAGCTCTATTAGTGTATGTTGCATCATCATGACAGGAAACAATGAGAACGAGAGACAAAATTTGAAGCGGTGTTTGACCGAGGAATTTGAGATCAAGGAATTATGGAGGTTGAAATACTTCCTAGGGATTGAAGTGGCACACTCTAAACAGGGAATCTTTATCTCTCAACTGAAGTACATCGCAGACCTTCTTAAAAAACAGGGAAGCTAGCATGCAAACCAATAAATACTCCTATTAATCTTAATCACAAGCTTGGAGAAGCTGAAGAAGCGCTGATTGTTAATAAAGAGATGTATCAAAGACTAGTAGGAAGACTCATCTATCTCTCTCACACAAGACTTGATATTGCATATGCAGTGAGTGTAATAAGTCAGTTCATGTACAATACTAAAGATATTCATTTGCAAGCAGCTAATCGCGTTCTACAGTATCTTAAAGGGACTCCAAGACAGGGCATCTTATTTAAACGACACACAGGAATGGTTCTTGAAGCATATCCTGATTTAGACTATGTTGGTTCAGTAGTTGACAGAAGATCAACTACTGGATATTGTACGTTTCTTGGTGGGAATTTGGTGACATGGCGAAGTAAAAAATAGAATGTAGTGGCCAGATCTAGTGCTGAAGCTGAATTCCGAGCAATGGCACAAGGGGTTTGTGAGCTATTATGGTTGCAGTTAATTTTGGCATATTTGAAGATACACTGGGATGGCCCTATGTGACTATTGTGGCAATAAATCTGCAATTAGCATTGCCCATAACCCAGTTCAACATGATCGAACCAAGCATATCGAGATTGATAGACACTTTATTAAAGAGAAGCTTGATAGTGGGTTGATCTGTACTCCATATGTGTCTACCAATAATCAGCTCGCCGATATGCTCACTAAAGGGTTAAATCATACTGCATTTCAAGCAAATGTGTCCAAGCTGGGAATGATAAACCTTTATGCACCAGCTTGAGGGAGAGTGTTGAGATTTGTTTCCTGTACAGATTTATTTCCTTTAAGGAATATAGCAATTACTAAAATTGTAATTATACCTATATGTACATAGCCCTGTATGTCTATATATATGGTGTCCCTCCATTAAGACACTACACAAGAATAAAGATCCTTTCTCTTCTCCCGTGGATGTAGGCCATAAAGCCGAACCACGTTACATCTTGTGTCGTTCATTATTTTATTTTCTCAACAGCTTTCAATAATCTTCAAGCTATTGCAAAGTAGTGTAGTGTTATGAAAGCGTCAAGGCGATGCCTGGTAATTTGTCCAATCTAGGTGAGGCAGTGCCTTGGCATAGCCTAGTTGAGGCCTAAGTCATGCAAATAATATTTATTTATTGCCCTCTAAATAGATAAGTCAATTAGTTTTACACATAAACTATGTATATAATTACACACATATTCCATAATACAAGAGTCAAATCTAATATGACAAAGGATTAATTATATTTTACATTCTTCAATTTTGTGTTCCCAATTTAAAAATAAGAAAAATATATTATATAGTGAAATTATTACAATTTAAAAAGTTAGGTTTGATGTATCAATTATGAAAAAAAAGAAATATTTTGCAACAATACAACAAAAAATAGATAGAAAATCAAAATTATAAAAAAGAAAAAGAAAAAAAAGAACATGCATAATTGAATATAACTCTAAAATTAAAAGTTATGCCAATGTTTGAACTATAGAATTACTTATGTAACAATATGAAGAAAAAGAACTTTATGCTTTATATATTTACACTAACACGCTTATACTTTTAAAAAAATTCAAATATCCTCACTGTCTACTTAAATCTAGGCTAAGCGATTTAGTTGCAAATGGCCTAGGCTATGGACTAAGCGTCACCATGGCAACACTTAAACAAAACTTATTTTCCTTTTATGAAGACATGCTACCACCATTTCCTATTTCAAAACACACTTCTTTTTTCCATCTTTTTATCATTCCATTAAAAGTTCTTGGCGCAATAGTTGAGATTGCTTCATAGTAACCTGGAGATCATTGGTTCAAATCCAGAAACTACCTCCTTAATATAAAGGTAAGGCTATGCACATCGTCCCTTCCCTAAACCCCACAATGACGAGAACCTCATGTACTGAGTACACCATTTTTTATTTAAGCTATGTAGTGGCACTCGCATATTATTCATACCGAACACGCTATCTCACACCTCCTCTCAAGTTGCAACCAATCAAATATCAACTAATAACATATATTGTTTCTATTAATGTTTTTTCATTAATATTGTTTTTCTTTTTAAAATATTATATAGCTCTTTTATTTTTAATCGAAGTAAAGCATAAAACTAACCAAGTGCCATAGACATGGATGTACACTAGTCTAAAATTTCCTATTGTAGTACGTATTAAGTTAACTCCACCTATGTGAGCATACTTGCTTACCTTTCTAAACTACCAGTCTCAAGGTTGGATAAAGGAGGGTTGCGTTTGGTAGTTGTCAACCAGTGTAAAACTTTGTTAGATTAGCGAATTCATGTAATCAATCTCATGTAGTTTGAAAGGCTTTGCTGAGTTGAGTTGAGAGCTCAGATTATTGTCTAGATCTAAAATTATGGTAAATATTAAAATAGTGGCTTATTAACTATTGAATTTTCTTCCTATGACTCGATAGTCAATGCTTTATTTTTATTTTTTAATCTTTTATTTAATTATTTGGGCTTCAATACTAGCACAGACACCCTTTAAAAAAAAATGAAAATAAAAAAATACTAGCACACATGATTGATGATTTTTTTGGGGTCATTCTATTACATTTACATTGGACCCCAACCATGCATTACAAATATAACTTAAAGACCCATGGGTCAAAGGACATTAGACAAACTATAAAATTAGTGGGCAGCTTTGGGAGGGGATTAGGGTATTAGCGAGTTCTTGGGTCTTTGTATCTTCCTGAGGAAAAGGATTACCGTTCTCTAGTTGGTTGATGAATTGGGGTGACTGTTTATTGTAGAATTTGTTGGGGTGGTTTATCAGGGGGATTCAGGTAGGAGGGTGGTTGGGCAGCATTGACTTCAGATTGCTTCCCTGGGCATACTTTTGTAATCTTTGTATATATTTACACTAATTAATATACACACTTTGTTTCGTTTAAAAAAATAAATAAATAGTGGGCAGCCCCAATAATAGAAGAAACCAAGGCCCACAGCCACAACCAGGCCCAATAAGTCCACGACTACTCCCTACTTCCTTTGAGGTTAGGGAGACTCAAACACTTACCTCTTAGAGGTGGGGATGCCTCTTGTCACTCAAGTTAGTGAGTATTGGCACGCATTATTGATATTTTGATTAAATCATTATGATATCATGGCTGAGAATGGTTTCGATTATTGTGGTTCAGCTATCCTGCCCTTATTTGTGACACTTCAATTCACCACCCATCTCCTAGCTGAAATCAGGATAAGATCATGAAACATTTTCATGGTACAGTAAATTATCATCTTGAGGGTTTTATTTGATTTTCAGGTTTTTCAAATCTGCAATTGCAGTGGACAGAAAAGAACCAAAAATGCCCTTTATCTTATGTGGTGATGCCCATTTAATGTTTTAATTCAAACTCAAGCTCTGTTTATTAGCTTAGACTTTGACAGCCATGTTTGCGTATGTTCTCAAACTGGCAGGAGTGGTCCTTGTTAGGTATTTTTCAAGTCAAAAGTTTTGCTAAGCTTTTCTAATATCAAGAGAAATTGTTTCTAGAAAGGAAGGATAGAGATGAGTATGAGGAGCCCAAGGCATCAAGTGCAAAGCGTGTTGCATTTGACGTAGCTTCTCTAAAGGAATTTTTTCTGTCTTTCAATGTGAGAGTTGTTATTGTGTAGAAAGGGTCCATAGCATATAGGAAACCGAGATAACCCTTCCTGGATACTATGTCTTTAAAAGAAATGTTTTGAAGAAAGTGGTGGTGTAGGTTTTTGATTGTGGGATGCGTTGCAAAGCAGTTAGGATAGCTTCTCTGAGTTGGTATCTCTAGGCTCAATGGAACATGTTTCACTGAAAGAGTCAACCTATGTGATTCCCATTACCTGAATTTTCTTTCAATTAACATGCAGTTATCATGGCTCAAAGATCTTGATTGGAAGGCTCTTTATGATTTTTTCTTCAAAGATAGGATAGAAGGGTGAATTTTTAGTTAGCATTATGTGACTAGTAGTATTAACCCTACATATAGTAGTATAGTTTGGCAGTGATACATGTCCGTAGCTGTTGCAGGGTACTCAACTCAATTCAACAAAGTATTTTCTCAATTATGTGGGATCATCTATATAAATCCACTTCATTCAATCTGCTCTATCAAGATCTCAGTCAGCAATTATGAAAGGCCAAATCAATAGATATAATTAACACTTGCAGTCATGTGGTTAAGAAAAGACAGGTAAGGTAGTTAAAGAAAGAAGGTGTTGCTTGTATTGTAGATACCTAAAGTAGTGATAGCTTTTGAGAAAAACTAGAATCATGAATAAAAGGCTACTATTGAAAATCTGGTAAAAATGGTTTCACATTTAGTGCAACAATCATATGTATTGTTGTAGTATGAATTATTATTTACTATTATTATGATTTACTATAGAAAAGGTGGACCTTTGCCCAATGGTAGAAGTTGTTCTATTGTAAGGGTAAGGTTGTATACATTAACCTTTTTCTCAGAAATATAAGTATCATTATATTAATATGGGTGTGAACCATCTAATGCTAGGGAACCATGCTATTTTGCTGGCCTTTCTTTTTTCCATCTGGATAGTGAATTGGATAATCTTATGGAAACAGATACGCACTATTCCAGGACCACTTACCTATGTGTGAAAAGGACATAAAATGATTCTTTAAAGCCAGGGACCAAGCATTTGTACTCAAAAAGAAATATGATATTTTTTGCTAAATATGTTGTTGTATAATATAAGGGTTGGTGGTCTTGTATAGTAATAAATTATGAGCAGAGCATGTGAGCAAAATTGGCTTCTTTTTGAAAAGGTGTGTATGCCAAAAACACTTGCACTCATCTAACCTAGAGGACTGGCTCTCCAAAATGCTTCAAGATATTGCAATTTCCACTTATCCAATAATTAGTAGGTAAGACTTATTAAATGGGACATTGATGTGGGTGCTGTTGATGTAATAGAATGATTTTAGTTATGGTAGATTTGATAAAGCAAGACTTTTATAATTAGCCCAACTCGCTAAGAGTCTTAAGACAGTTTGTTGTTTTTTGTTGGATTTTAATGGAAAATGAGGTCTGTTTGGTTCTTAATCTGAAAATTGTTTTTCTTTTTTTCTTTTTTTTTTTTTGGAAAATTGGATTGTACTCTTGGGATTTTTTGTTTTCAAAATCTGTTATGTTTGATAGCAGTAAAACTATTTACTATGAATAAGTTGTTCTGTAAATACATTAAACTATTACTGGAAGTGAACCCATAAACTGCTAGTTTCTTATTTTTATTTTTGAATGCATAACAATCATGGGTGTGCAAGTGTTGTTTTTCATAATTTATTCATTCAAATATATTTTATTTAAATGGTAAAAGTTAAGGATTGAAAAAGGATCAAGTATAAAAGTTTTATATAAAGGAAGCTTAGAAGTAAGAGAAGTGGAGGGAAATAGGGATTTGTTAAATTATTATATTAATCATATAATTAATGTTTAAAATAAAATATTGTTACAAAGTTTAAAGTGTTAATTTTGAGATTTTTTGGTAAAAATGGCATTACCATAACATTCAAGTATTCCTTTTATGTACACTTAATTCAACTAAGACTTTCAAAAGCTACATCGAATTAGTTATAGGAATTTGCTTCTTCTACCTTGATTTATTAAGGGTAAGTTGCGGTTAAATTACATGTAGTTATATCTTTCATTGTATATGTTTGTATACATTAATACACTTTGTTGACATTATCCATGAGAGTTGTTGAATTGTCTCAAATAATGTGTTGATGCGTGATTTGGGGTAATCTAATAATTTGTAGGAGCAATGTACTAGTGTGTTTGCTAATGTATTTTTAAAGCATTTTCTTATAATATAAGATAAATAGGGTTAAAATATAGAAAAAGGTACTTTTTCTTGTAAAGTCTTCTAGACAATATTATGCCCTTCTTATCTTACTTGAAGTGTTCACTTAACAAATAATGAAAAAGTCAAGCTTTAGGCAAATTATTCAATCTAACCACCTGCGCTTTGTTGTGGGCAATCAACTCCACTTGTCCGTTTCCACTATCTCCTTCCCTCTATAATACATGATTTAGGTGTTAATTAGATATTAAATGGTATTTCTCATTAAAAACAAAATGCCCTAAATGATTTAGGTGTTAATTACCAATGAGTGGTTGGAGTTGTGTTCTAAGGTCGTTCTTATATAAAAGTTTTAGGGTTCGATTCTGAGAGGCGTCCTCTTCGGGAGATGTTTATAATTTTGCTTCCGCTTGAACGAGGATTAGTCTCATATCCGAAAAAGGTATGGGGATGCCTTATGAGAAACCAAAAAAAGAAAAAATGATTTGAAACAATCTAGTGGCGCACTGATGGAAATTAGATGTAAATTTTGGATGTCATTTTTCAAACGCTAGCTTTGAAAACGAGTCTTAGAATGCTTTATAGCAGGTAGTTTTCCTGTTGGTATGATGAATTAATATGTTTTCAAACAATTTTGAAAAAGGTCATTTTCCATTTTTCTAGGGCACCCTTTGTGAAATGAGTTCTCTGAAAATTATTTTGGAAAGATCTGGTGTTAAGTGTTATACATCTAAGCATATACACAAAGCTGCCCTCTTAAGGTTTTCAAAAAAAAAAGAAGGCTACCCTCTAAGAGAAGACATGATTCTTGGTCCATCTTTATTGTGCCTTTTTCTTTTTGAAATTTTCTGCACAGATTTTTGTTGAAAAGTAGTAATGTAAGTGTCACTAGCTTCTTGAAAAGTTCAAAAGGCAAAAAAATATATATATAAAGTAATTAATTAATTATAAAAGGCTATCTGATTAATGGTTGGGTGTATTGTACATTAACAGAAAAATAAACCCAATCTTTAAATGAAAATTTAAAAAAAAAAAAAAAAAAAAAAAAAACTCAAACAACACACTTTCCTATTATAAATTCAAATGAAATTTGATTGGAATTTTGGACAAACAAACAAACAAGAATCAATTACATTAATGTTATGGTTCAATTGCATTTGAGGAAAACAAGATGAGTATATATTTCTAATACCATTCATAATACGAAAGCATCAAAACACACCATGTGCAATATTTACGACATAGTCCTAAACTATTCTCCGTTTACCAAAAATTCACTCTTAATTAAATTTAATATATAGAAATAATATTGTAACATATCACAGATAAATCAAATCTTAGAAAATACATTTGGTGACAAGCCGCTAAAAGATTTTTTTTCTTTTCTTTTTCTTTTCTTTTCTTTTTTAATTTGAGGTCAAAAGACTTTTTTTTATAATGTTAGTAAATATAAAATTTATTTTAAGAATTATGCTTTTTGCAATCTTTAGTCTCCTTTTATTCCTTTTTTTTTTTGTATCTTTAAGCCCACTTTTATTTTTATTTTTTATTTTTGGTAATTACTTTCAGCCTCTTTAATTTATTTATTTATTTATTGATAACTTTTAACCCTTTTATTTACGTACACCGCGTGTGCCTTTGGACTAATATACATAAGGAAACTGAATTTTCTCATTGTAAAAAAAAAAAAAAAAAAATACAATATATTACTTTTAAAATAAAGCAAAGTGTTGACATTTGATAAAAGGACTATACATGCTGATTGACATAAGATTTTATAAATTTTCTTTATGAAAATTATAATCTATTGACTCAAGTTGTGGCAAAATTATAAAGTTTCTTTTACCTCTTCAAAAAAAAAAAAAGTTATGGCAAAATGACTTAGATTTTCTTCCAAGATTATGTAAAATTCAAGATGAATTATTCCTAAATAGAGCTAAATTACAGAATAAAATTCATTTAGGGTCCCCACTACAAAATCTTCTATTATCATGCATAAGCTTCTCTTTTAATGCTTCTTTAAAGGCCTTTCCGGCCCCTAAGGGGCATCATCTCAATGGATAATATACTAAAAAAAATAAAAGTTACAATTATCATATCACTATTACAGTAATTGTTGTCAATATTGTAATTAAATTTAGTTTAGAGACTCAAAAAAAAAATACCCTCTTGGATAAAATGAGAAATTAACTTTTGAAATTTTTAAGATAAGCATGAGACATGAGGATGATAAGATATGTTTTGTAATTATTATTATTATTACTATTATATGTAATGCCACCATGTGTTGAATATATATGTGTACACATATGTACACTATTATAATAAATCTTCTTTAAACTTCTCACCGCTGGACCATTTTTGCATTTCTTTCATATTTGCCCTCTTTTGTTCTTTGCAAAAAATTAAATATTTAATTAATAAGGTTATTATAGTAATTAGATAATAAAAGAAAGATTAATCTATATCAAAACAATACCTTTCACCTTTTGATAATCTTCAAATAGAAAACTTCTACCTAAAATAAATCAACTTTCCATTTAACACTTTGAATTTATATTTATTATTTATTTCAAAAATTACTTATGGGGCTAATATGGTACTTTAAATAATTCTTTTATACCTTTTCTAATTCTAACATTTTATTATTTTTTTACCTTGTTTCTATTTATCGAATATGAACAATATTAGTGAATTTATTAACAAGATAATAATAAAAATAGTAATAAAAAAGAAACATGTACAATACACTTACATATATATATATATATATATATATATAGATGATCATTAATTTATGGATAGCATACTTGAAAAATATAGAGTTATTAGATTTTCTTAAATTATGCAATTAATGAGTGATTAAAAATAATCTAACAACTCTTAAGGCAGTATCTAAAATGTGCATGGAAAAAATGTGAAATTAATTTTATATATATATATTGATTAAAAATAAAAATTGTATAATAGCTTACTAGTTTAGTGAAAATAAATATAGTTGGAATCTACCACCATCACCATCTGTCCCCCTTGTTTTTCTCTCTTTCGATGTGTCATTGGTAGAGGGCCTTGATTTTAAGATAACCAAGTAATTAATTAGAAGCTAACCTTGCTATAATCAAACAAAAATCTTCATCATTATCCCATAGTACATATACCAACTAATTAACTAATTAGCACACATGACCAAAACCCACTTCTCTACTTTTTGATACTACATTAATATGCCCAAGTACAAACTGACCACGTGGCAAGTTTCCATTGGCAAAATGCCTAAAAAAAGATTCTTGTTCAATTGGAGTGGAGAATAATAAGAATGGTGAAAAGGGCTTTATTAAAAGAATAGTTTTTTTTTTTTTTTGCTTTTTTAGCCTTCGGCCCTTTGTTAATTCTTTTACGGGTGCGAGACTATTCTGAAATTAAAAATAGTATGAGACATTGAACCGCCCTTCCCTAAAATCGGCAGATAGACGTGGGCAATAATTCAAAACTCTAAACCAAGACATCTTCTTTTAACCATAGTTTATACCTCGTTTAATAACCAACGAGTCTATCAACTTTGAGTTTATAAAGTTGTCTTTAATTAACCTTTCAATTCAACCTTACCTGCCTACATTTATTTTATCACTCTTTAAGATTTCTTTAAAATTTAGTAACAAACTAAGAGATGCCACGTGGCAAAAGTCGATATGAATAGTAGGATAATGCACCCACTATCTTCTTTTTTTTTTTTTTTTTTTTTGTTCTTTTGAATATATATATTTAGTAGCTTTCATCTAAGTAAGTGGAAACACAACATCATTAAGGATTTCTTTGTCATTAGTTAAGATGATAAGGTTGTTTAAGTCACTTAATTTTAATCTTTTGTTTGTTTAATATAATAACAAGTCCTTCTCCCATAACCACTCCTAGGGTCAGTATCTAATATAATCTTTAGTTGGACGGTGCTTTGTGTCGCAACCTTGACGTCATCAACAATTAATTGTCTCCTTCGCCCATTATTAAAAATAATTAATTAAAATTAAATCATTGGTCTAGCCTTAAAGGGCTAGCCTTGCACAACACTGATCACAACGTGTACGTCGATGGACTCGAGCTGTGGCGCATAATTAGACACTACAACTCGATAATTAATTTTGATTACATTAGAGTAACCCTTGAAGAATTGAAAATTGTATTAGCATGCATTGGGTGTCCAAGAAAATGAGAAAAATTGGAGGGGCTGGTCAAAGAAGGTTAGGAGAGAGAGAGAGAGAGAGAGGCATGTGGAGATGATGGGAAAAGAAAATAAGGTTAATTGGAGTGGAGGGAGAGGTAGATGGATGGTGTGTTGATATGGGCTATGGGAAAGGAATCAAGACACTTTTTTTAAGTCAACAAACGGTTGGTTAGTTCAATGGTTGGGTGTAACTGTACTTATTCTGAAAGTTTCAAATTTAAGATAATTTTTACCATTTATGGGTCAATAGTGTTCTTGAGTGTTTGTAGTTGTACTTCATAAGAATTAGGGAAACGTAAGTCCTCGATACTTGCTGACCTCAACAAAAAAAAAAAAACATATTTTTTTAGTCATTTTGTTATCATGCTACCCAGACATGTGTGTGTTGGATATGTATAGACTAAAATAAAAAATTTACATCGGAAATATATGGTCAAGTTTATCTTATGTAATATAAGTTATGATCTCACATTTATTAGTATTAAGGTCTTTTTTTAAGTAAAATCCTTCATATTTGATTTAAATGTTTAAGGTTAAAAAGAAATGTCATAGAGATTGAAAATCATATATCAATTGCTATAAATTTGATGTGGAAGCCCTTCGCATTAGATTTGTAGTTGTATTAAAAATAACTTATTTAAATACATTAAAGTCATAAATTTGATGTGCCTAGTGATTTGTAACAATTAGTGTGTTATTTTCAACCCTGAGAACCCTTCTAGTATTGCTCAGGGTTAAAAACTTGTCACTCGGACGGCTAGAACATGCTCTCCTAATCTTTTGGTTCATTCTAAATTAATGTGTAACTCTCAATAAGACAAAAATAGTGTGGCAATAGTGAGGACATATTATGGAAATTCAAAGTTGTCATTTCTTGACTACTAATCTTAAGAATGATCCCCCGGGATTGGAGGATTAAGGGAGATGTTTTCCTCATTATGACACAATGAGAACAAGGCATTAGATCAAAATCTAATATATATATAATCATCATACAATTATCTTCAAAAAGATTTTCTTAAAAAATGTCTGACCTTACTTATCATCATATTAATTCAATATGCATTATAATCCCAAAAAGATAAATGTCTGACATATAAATGCATCATTTTTATTTCATTAGTTTTTAATATAGTAAATTAAAAAAAAAAAAAGGATATATGGGAGACTTTTAATTTTGAACATCAAAGTAAATATCATATTTGTTTTTAATATAATCAAATCAAATGGTAGTTTTCAAATTTGTATGTCTTAAGTTCATGAAGTTCTATGACTTTGACAAAAGTTTTGGAATTAATGTCAAATAGGTGTCAGCAATACCTTGCTCTTGTCAACAATATAACATCAATCATCTAACAAGATGGATTTTATATATTTATAGCTTCGTTACTTACAAAAGAATGTATCAATTTAGCAAGAAGATCATTCCGGAATAATGCCAGTCAATCTAAAACTTCTAGTCCAAATATAAAAAAGGTGTCTTAATTGTCAAAATGGAGAGCAAATAATTATTATTGAATGCCACTTTGCACTATATTTTCGTTTTGGTGAAAAGGTCATTTTGAGTTGAGGAGCTTCACCGGTTGCGAAATGAGGTATAGACTGTGATTAAGGGACAAAGTCTCGATTTTGAGTATGAGTTCGTGTCCACGCCTATGAGCCCACTCAGTAGAGAGACTGCCCAATGCCACATAATATTTCTAACTCCAGAATAATTTTGTCCCAGCAAAGGGATTAGCGAAGATATTATGGATCAAAGTCCCAAAAAAAAAAAAAAAAAAAAAAATGGGTCCTTTTCATAAAATCAACTCATTTTGGTTTTTTACAAAAACAAATTAAATTGTCATGAATTATATTATACATATTAACGGGCATCCACAAACTATTGTTCTTGTTTATATATATATATATATATATACTACTCCGCGAGCATGTGAGCATGTGCAATGCAGGTAAATAAAAGAGAATGAAAGTCACCAAAAAAATAAATAAAAATGAGTTGAAAGTTACAAAAAAAAAAATAAATAAAATAAAAGAGGACGAGAAATGGTAAAAAAAAAATCTTTTAGCATCTTGTCACCAAATTATCCATAAATATATTTTTTGTAAAAATTTATTTTATAATTTTATATTAAAAAGTAATAGGTGATTTAAGAATTTATAATAAAAGTAGCACAACTTTATATATGTACATATATGATGTTGCCTTAAATAAAAGTTTACAATTACAAAGAAATCATTTTTTATCAGAAAAACATAGCCTATACTGATATTTATTGAAAGAATTGGACTGTGCCGCAACATCATCTATCTATATGGTACTTAACTTTTATATTAAATATCAGTTATTCATTTGTTCCTAGATCAGAAACACGCCAGCTAATTATCAAATGTTATTAAATTACTAAAATCACGTTAGAGAAAATTCTAATTTCTTAATGATTTATAAGAATCAAATTCTATCCCTACATTTCTATTAATGTTTATTTAATCTTATTAACTTAGTATTTTATTTTTTTGACAAGGGGTTTTTTTTTTTTTTTTTGGGAACCTTATAATTAAGGAGTGGACGTCTTATCAAGTGAGCTATGCACCGCACTCACTTAGTATTTTTTGAACCTCTTTCCTATTGTATTTCTTTTTCATATTTTATTTAAAAATAAATGAGTAAATAAATAAATAAAAGCAAATCCCTCTATTATTTTTTATTTTTTTTATTATCGGGATTTCGGTGCCCCGGTGATGTCTTCTTTTTTACTTCACGGCGAGACTAATCCACCTGGACTCGAAATAATTGTCAGGTGCCGAAATGGGGACCTCTTCTAACGAAATTTTCTGCATTCATAAAAATTCAAAATCGAGACATTTTATTTAAGTGACCAGGGCTCGTTCCACCCAAGTCAACCCTAGTCGGTCAAATCCCTGTATTTCACTCCTTTATATATATATTACATCTGTAATTTTTATTATTATATTTAAAAGTGATCTTATAGAATTCCCATTTACTAATATTATGTGGTATCAAAGTCAGGGCTAAAACCCAAGTGACCAAAATCAAAACGGATTGATGAGTACCTGTCAAAGAATTCTGCACCACACAAATATATGGATATATATATAATGCCCTTTTATTTTTTTTCTGAGAATGAAAGACACTTTGAGTTTGATCCATGCCTTATTATATATAATATTGGAACAGACAGCATATATATAAGCACTTTCATTTTGTTCTTATTTCATTATTAAACATATTTATATGTATATTCGATCTCTCTCTCTCTCTCTTTTTGCCCTTTTTCCTTTTCTTCTCTTGAGATGAAATATGGATCACAAGAATCACTTGTAATATCAACTTGGGATAGGAGCCAAGTCACCATCAATAGTACTTCTTTAATGTATGAATTCTTGCAAAAAATTGAGTTTATAATTGCCTTTATAAATCACAATAACACATAATTGAATTATTTATAGAAATTATATAAAGCTATTTTTGAGAGAATAATATTAACATTAAAAAAAAAAAAAAAGCTTTTTAGGCTAATCATGAGAAGCACTAATACTTATGGTTTCCCATGAGTACTTTTATTTTATTATATATGAAAATATAGAGAATCAAACTTTTTTTATATATATAAAATAGCTAATTGAAACTTTGTGATTCTCTTCGCAAGGCTAATGAAATAATTCTTTTTTTAAATGAATGAAAATTTAATATTACATATTGGCCCGTCGTACACGTCATAAGATATTATTTTTTTTTTTACAGACTTTCAAGTTTGGTCACTCCTTAAGTTTGGTCGCTCCTTAAGTTGGGTCATCGAGCCGCGCCCAAGTCTTGACTGTGCCATAAAGGCAAGTTATGGAGAGTTTTATTTTTAAAAGGCATCTTGTTATAAGCTAGGTGAAGAAATAATAATAAAACAAATTAACCTGCATTTCTTTTATAAGTAACAACAAAAGTAGGAAAGATTTGGTAAAGCATACAAGTATATGAAGAAGAATTTTAATTTTTTATTTTTAGAGATTAAAAAAACATAAACTTCCATATACTAAAAGACAAGCTTCAATACCTCCATTACCAATTTAACCAATAAGCTTTGAAATTCACCTTTCAACCTTTATCCTCTTAATTTTTTATTTTTATTTTTTCTAAATTAGTTTCCTGCATTTTAGTATTAACTTTTACTTATTCTCAATCTCTAACCTTTTTTTTTATTTTTTATTTTTAATCTATAAATGACCTTTGGTTAGGTACGAAAGAACTATAACTTTGAAGATGTTGTAAATCGGCATGTACATCAATATCAACTATAAGAACATCTAATTAATTGTAATTTTTTTTAATACCATGCACGAAGAGTACCTCTGTCTTGTAATTGAGAAGACGTCTCGTCTCTCTTTTAGCTTTGTTTATAGTTGTTGACAGTATGGTTTGATATTGTTTAATTCAAACCTTAGCAATATTGAACTAAAGCAATTGATTCTCTAAATTTACAATTCAAAATGGATCTAACATATTCTTTTGATTAATTGATTACTTCGTCAATTTATAAGGTTAACGTCGTGGGTTCATCTTCAGAGAATGGTCTCACATTAATTACATAATCTTCGAAAGACTTTATAAAAAGCACCATCTTGTTATTTCTCAAGTTGAAGAGTTTGTGTTCCTACCGCATTTGGCTCCTTCCTTCCCTTAGCATTTCTCATTTCAATTGATGTATATACAATAATCAACCATAACATCAAAATACATAACTCATACCTCCAAACTCTAGTTATACATGTTTCAATTAAAATCTCCTTAAATCTCTCTCTCTCTCTCTCTCTCTCTCTCTCTCTCTCTCTCTGGGTCTTCCTTGGAAAGAGAGTTATTTACTGTGTAAAAGAAAAATATATTGCATTTAATTATATGGGTGCAGCCACGACCATGACCACATCTTGTCTGTCACCATTAGAAAAAATTGGGTAAAGAGGGCTCGCGGGTCTCATGAGTAGGTGTACTGGCATGAGTCATGGAGGGCACCACCCAATGTGACTCTGTGGGCCCAATTTTATTTCCTTCTTATATATATATTCAGGCGACGTGGTGCCCATCTACGGATTTCACAACTCTTGATGAAGCCCTCCTACCCAATCACAACGCCCTCACGTGTCACTCTTGTATTCAATCTCTTCCTCCAGGGTCAAACACGTGGCCCACTTGGTAAGACATAAAGTTATCAAAGACTCGGGTGTCACGGGCTTGATCCATGCTAAATCACCCACCACCTTGAGAATTGCCCCTCTCAATTTTTATTTTTATTTTTTATGATTATTATTAAATTAAATTAAATTAAATTAAATTAAAAAGTTGGGAGTTAGGTGATTTGGGATATTGGAAAAAGATAAGAGTAAAGTCGTCTTTTCAGTTAGTGATGATAGAGTATCTCTGCACCGCATTGGTTGGCTTACAACGAAGGTACCCAATGACTCTAAGCAAAGTGGGTTATGTTCTTCTTTGACGTAAGAGTCTCTAAATTACTTTAATACCCTTGTTTATATCTTTAATGACGGGGAGCCCGATCACCATAATCATCCAAACTTCTTTTTTTTTTCTTTCTTTATCGTGCGCTAGTGCAGAATATGAAAATGGGAATCGGTGTACAACTTTCTTCGTCAACTTTTTGAATGACCATAATACCCTTGGGTTTTGATCATAATTACGGTTAAATTTTTTTCTTTTCAGGGTAACTAAATTCCGGCACCTACGTCTTTCTTTTTTTTAGGACGAGACTAATTTTTTTGGACTTAAGAGTTCGCAGAAGCGTAGGCTTCTTTTTATAAGTGACGAACATAATAGGCACAAAATTTAACCTCAATTTGATTTTAAACTACAAAAGAACCTTTTTTTTAATTTTATTTTTTTTATATTTAGGTGTGCGAAAAAAGAATTTTCAGAAGCAAAAATAGCAAGAAAGTATTGTGACTAAGAGGACTCTTGCCAAATGACTGATATGGCGTTGGAGTTTCTTAATTATTTTTTCTTATTTTTTTAAAAATAAATAGTTCATAAAGAAAGAAAAAAAGTTTGAACAATTTGGTGCTCTTTTTTTAATAAAAAACTATAATGAAAAAAAATCTGAAGGGGAAATAATAGTTTGAGAAATTATGTTCACTTTTTTATTTATATTTAAAGTTTATTGAACTTTTTAACAATAGGTCGTGTCGTATTATAATATGCCTGGAATAATAAATAATTGTTCGAGTCGTCGATAGTAAAATATTAGTTGTATTGGACTTATATACGATTCTAGCAATGAGTTTATTGTTTTTGTATATTACTATTGTGAAGAAATTAATCGGGTGTCAATTTGTTATTAGAAATTTCATAAACAATCCTTTTTTTAACAAAAAAAAAAAAAAAAAAACAGGCTCAAGAGAATCTTAGGTTACATTTACTTCATGATTCAAAAAGTTGAATATAACTTAAAAAAATAAAAACTCAAAATTCTGAAAATAGTTTTTTTTTTTATTTATAAATTTTGGAAAATAGTTTTCGGGTTTCAATGAAAATATATTTTTTATATTTTTAAAATTTTGAATATAAAAAATTGTATTTGAATCATAAACTAAATACAATCTTAAATTTTAAGAGGCAGTAAAATTTTTAGATTTAAATACTTATCTATGTAATGTCAAAAACACATTCTTTTGTTCTTGTTTATTAAAACGCCTTATATGCCCTTTTCACCATTTTAGTTAATATATATATATATATATATATATATATATATATATATAAATAACAATACATATACTTTTTGTGATTATTTGATCACCAAAATCAACTAGATCACATTTGACATATAAGGTTATTAAAATAAGCTAACCTACATTTCATAGTCATCATTCTTTCTACAAAATTCTTTACAAAAAAAAAAAGGAAAAAAATGAAGAAGAAGAAGAAAAGGTTTGAATATATATGTAATTTAAATAATCAAATTGTTTGGGGGGGCATGTGTGAGATGGTTTAATTAAGGAAATGGTTTCCATCAAAAGTGATGACCCACAAATGTTGAATGATCTTCAAATCCAGATTGGCAAATTAGGAGATGTCAAAGGGTGATTGATATAGGATATATATTATACAATTCATGATTTTCTTCTTTCTTTTCATAAAGCTAATAAAATAATATCTCGAGCTCTTAAATAAACATTTGTATCTTAGATATTTTATATCGACATTTTTTCAACCCTCTCATATTCTTATCTACAAAAAATAAACAACCAAATTATAATTCATTTTATTTATTAAACAAAAAAATCTCTACTTATGTTGCATAAATTATTGAAATTCATTCACAAATAAAATACAACATTACATTTATTGGATAAAAGATACTTCCTCATTGCTTTATCTTTTCAAGAGCTAAACATAATTTAAACTGCATGTTTAAAATTAGGAAAATTGTCCGGGAACACACTTTATTAATATTATTCTAAAAATTATTAGATTACCTTAAAAATTACGTACAATAACTTTTAAGGACAATGTTGGTGTTAGAAGTACAAAAGAGATAAAATTTTTTCATAAACGATAAGAGAAGAATATGTTTTAGAGATCCCATAAATGATTTACTTAAATAAGAAAAAACCAAATTGGTAAAAAAAATGATGAAGATAAAAATGGGTTAGTTTATTTTAGTACCCTCATGTTAAATAATGTAATATAATTGCTTTTGTTGATAAAAAAAATCATAAAAAAGTATATGCAAAATTATTTTGACATGTATCAACTAAAATTATTAAAAGGGTATAGGGTCTTTTAATAAATAAGAAAAAAGAGAGATGTACCCAAAGTCGATAGCCTCGTTCGACGAAAAATAAGGTATAAGTCGTGTTTGATAGGCGAGGTTTTGATTTGAAGTTCAAATTAGTACCCAAACTTATTTG
Source organism: Paratinospora sagittata (assembly GCA_035771175.1). Lineage (NCBI taxonomy): Eukaryota > Viridiplantae > Streptophyta > Magnoliopsida > Ranunculales > Menispermaceae > Paratinospora > Paratinospora sagittata. The sequence continues at coordinate 5,316,571 of CM069596.1, read as the reverse complement.
CTCACTTTGGGAAGGGACGTCCAATAGTTTCTGCCATTTTTTATTCTGAAATAGTCTCGTCTTCGTAAAGGGGTTAATCCGGACACTAGGAGTCGTAGACCTAAAAAAGAAAAAAAGAAAGGAAGAAAGGGTGTTTTTGACATTTTATCCTGTTTTGGATATCTATTGTAGAGAAAAATCAAAATAAAGTCATTGCTTACACCGGAAAATGAGTTAAAGACAGCCACTTTAATACAACTTTAAGAAACTTATAATTCCAGGCCCAATTTTAATATTCCCGATCCACTCAATAGTCAATTTCAACTATCTCTCTGTCAAACTTCATTATTTGACCAAACTGCTCGTTTGACCCATGAACATTTCTTGATTTCCTACGCTCTATTTGCATCTAATTAATTAGTACTATAAGGGTATTTTAGGAATCAAAACCTGGAGTTATCACATTTCCTGGGGTTTATCCAAGCAAGAGCATATGCAGAAAGAGAGAACCAGTCGACAAAAGCCAAGCAGTTAATGAGTTCTTCATGGTCCCACCACCCTGTATGACTAGGCACGTTTTTATTTATTTATTTTATTTTTAATTTATTAAAATTTAAATTAATTTATTTTTAAGTTTCAAAATGTACAAAACGGGCCCTTTAATTCAGAGCCATTTGATTTGGGCCACTTGTGTGATCAAGCCAAGATGGGCTTTTTCGTGATTGATCATTTCTCTTTATTGTGTCACACCACCAGAATTATTTATTTATTTATTTATAAAATAAAAATTAAAAAATAAATAAATAAAAGTTATATGAATTTATGAGCATGAGAGAAGAAAATATTCTTTTGAAAAAAGGAGAAAAAACAAAATTAATTTGTTTTTTTTCTCTGTTCAATTGGGCCTTTTAGTTTTAGTTCCAATTTAATTTTTTAGTTTATTTTATTTTATTTTTCTTTTTTATGAGTTTTGTAATTTGGGGGGTTTAAAATTAAAGAAAAAAGTGGAGAGTCAAACAGGATATATGTAATAATATTCCATCCTATGCACCTCTATGATTATATAAATTAAAATAGTAATAATTTGATATTAAAATAAAACAATTTCACTAACACCAAAATAAAGCAAGGAAAGCTGAACATTTACTCTATAAACAAATACAACACCAACACCAACAACAAGTCCTTCATACAAACTCAGCCTCTCTATCTTTCTTTCTTTCTTTTTCTCCATTTCACCTTCCTTCTCCCACCTTTAATTAGATTCCTTGAAGGGTCTTTTCTCTTCTACTAGATTCCCAGCTAAAAACCCATTTCAATCTCTCTATTTTTTTTTTTTTTTTGGTTGATTCTGCAACTTTTGCTGAATTTTTCTTTGACTATTAACACAAACTTTTTCTGGGTTATCTTGGGTTCTTGGTTTCTTCTGCAAGTCTATCTGGGTTCTTGCAGAAAAGCCTTCAATACCCATAATATTTTCTTAAAACTAGGTTCATAATTTTTTTTTTCTTTTCTTTTTTTTTTTCAGTTTTCTTTGGCTTGAATTTTTTTTTTGCTGAAATCTTTGTTTGGAGATTAAAGAGAGAAGAGAGAAAAAGAGATATGGGCAAGCAAGGGCCTTGCTATCACTGTGGAGTCACAAGTGAGTTTTTTTTTTTTTTTTTTTCTTTTTAGGTTTTTATTCAGAAAATTCAGGATTGTCTTCCGTTTTTTTTTTCTTTATCCAAAATGAAATTTGATTGTTTATTAATTTAATATGCTCTTTCATGGACTGTGAGGCCCAGTACTTGTGAACTTCAATTCGGAAATGATTATTGAAAACTGAGAATTTTCATAAAAATGTGTTTATATGACTTTTTATTCAACGAATTTTCTTTTCTTATTGAGTCAGTGAGAAAACTAAGGGAGGAAACCATTTTGAACTAGTAATTGAATTCCTATTTGAGTGAATATTGTTCAATGAATTCTGTTGCAATTCATATAATTAGCTTTGGTCCTGTTTTCCCTTTTGGTAAACATGTTCTTTGAATTTGTAGTCTCATATTCAATTGTTGCTAACTTAATTGGTAGACTTTGGTGAATTGGGTTGTAGCAGAATTTTATTGTTTTCAATTTGTTTCATAATTCCTTGGGTTTCAGTTGTTACATTTTAATAATTCAAGCTTTTGAAAAACAAATTCGAAGGGTTTAATCAAGTCACAAACTTTCAGTCGATACTCATGTAAAAATCCCCTCATGTTTTGGGATTAATTTTAATTTGATGTCTTCCCATGTTCACTTTCAATCAAAGGATCCTTCTGTTCTTCAGTGTTGTGTAAAATCAAGACCATGCTCTAAGCTTTTCCAAAGGAAATGTGTCACTTGAAATGAACAATCTTAATTTGAAAAAGCTCTTGAAAACATCTAGTTCATTCCACCAATGCTGTTTAGAATCTAAAAAATAGTTGCTCTCTTCGATGGGGAAAAACTATAGCTTCTGCAACCATTTGAAAATTCTCAAGTCTTCCTCACATTCCCAAGTGTTTTTTGTCTGCTCATTACAATTAGAAGGACGCGGGCAAGTGATAATGAGTTTCTTCTTAGTAGTGTTCTTCAAAGCATCCAAAATCTAGTGTCAACTTGGAATGAATTGGATCCTCAGATTGTCAAAGGTGTTTTTGTTTTAGTTCAAGACAATCTGCTTCAGTCCATTTGTGTTTAGATAAAACTGCTTCCGAACCTTGAAACTTCCCAAATTCCCAAATTATTCAAGGGTATACATTGGGTTTTGATTAATGTATTTGAAGAGGGAAACGACAATTCATTTGCACCTTTTGAGATGAGAATGGCAATCGAAACACCCTCGTGCCATGAATTCCTTCATTTAGTTGAGTTCTTTTTCTATCACTCATATAGGGAATTCGCCGTCTTCCTTGACTAATGATTCACATCACCCAGCTTGTTTATCTTTCTCACTTGCTTCGCCATCTATTCTAGTACAGTTCCCAGTGTCTGTAGTGTGTTCCAACTAAGCTCCATGGATTCAGTTACGTGAAAGTGTGGAATGTGGGGAAATTTAATATTGTGAGATAGAAAAACCAAGTTTTAATATGAATACAATAGATTATATGATAATTCTTATAGGAATGTGTGCACAAGAGTTCTCTGAAAGCAGTAGAGCTTAAAATTTTGCCATGCTAATCAAGAAAGGAGAAGGCAGTGAAGCAAGTGTTAGCATAAATCCAGTTCTCTGAGAGAAATGATCGTTCAGGTTTGAAGACAAAAGAGAAAATTTTATTAGGAGATTCATAGAAGATGTGATGGCAATTGAGAGAGAAGGGAGAGCACAATAAATTGTCAGTTATACTGTATTTTGGAATGGGAATTTGAAGATGCCCAATGGCTTGGTAATGTTTGCTGCTTTAAAAAGGAAACAAGTGACTTTGTGAAGTTCCAGAATGATGGTCTGGTAGCTACATTGTGGTGAATTATTTACTTTCCATTTTGCTATCTTTTATCGAGATGCTTTTTTCAGTAACACATTATAGGGGGGAGTGATCGACTGCCTAAGAATATGGATATTAGATGGAAAACTTGCTATATGGAGATTCTTACTTTATACTTCCATTTCATAAGTTGAACAGGGAGATTAACTCTAAAGTTTGGAAATGGCCTCCAGTGGCTTAGTTTTTACGACTTTTCTGTTGGATCCTATCTTCATGAGCCATGTTTTCCTTTGTAGTTAAATTATTTTAGATCTTCTATCCATCCTTGGTGGCATTTTCTACAGTTTAGGATCTGACGCTATGAGCAATTGGTCCATTTGTATTATTTTTTCTTTTGCATTCTCTCTCTCTGACTTCACTTTTCACATCTATACCTTGTCTTTGTTCCTTACCGCTAATATAAATACTTTTCCCAATTAAAAGATAATTTATAGACAGTTGAACCTATACGATAAGTTGGGTCGCCTCAAAAACTCAATCAAGGGATTTCCTGATTCTGCATTCTTTGCAAGTCCATTTTTCTATTCATGTATATGTCTATCTATCTCCTCTGCCTTGCTAATCAAGAGTCACTTCGTAAAAATGGATTGCAAGAATTCAGAAGAAATTGACATGCTAGCTATATTTTAAACATGTCAAGGATGCAACAACACCTAATTTTAGTTATCATATCTAATATCTAGATTTTTGGAGTGAGCCTTACATTTGAGCTTAGCTAGAGACCACAATTATTGATTGCTTATTGCATTTAGCATAGACAACCGCCTGCAATATTAACAATGAATCTTGGTCTTGTGGCATATATGATTTCATCGGTTTGATGAAGCCATTAATTTCCAATTTTTCACTAAAATACATTGTTGATTCAAGTTTTCCATTAAAATGATAAATTCAATTTCGGCGTTTTCAAGAAATAATTACTATAGTGAACTCTAATATGTTGGTCAAAAGCATGGCATAATGGTTCTTGTTGTTAACAATTTAGTGAAAAATGTTCTCTTCTGCCTTCAATCTCTTTGACTGTTTATATTATAATAATATTCCTAATTTCTAATGTGTGTTAATTCCATCAGGCACCCCTCTTTGGCGTAATGGGCCGCCAGAAAAGCCAGTATTGTGCAATGCTTGTGGATCCAGATGGAGAACCAAAGGAACACTTGCGAACTATACACCCCTACATGCTCGAGTAGAACCTGATGATTTTGAGGATTACAAGATTCCCAAGGTGAAGACCGTATCAATTAAGAACAAAGAAGCAAAGATAAATAAAAGAAAGCAAAGCCATGATAATGTAGTAGTTGAGGGAGTAGCCCCCGAGTATGACCACAACTTTGGGAAGGCCCCAGAGGAGGATACAAGCAATAGATCAAGTTCGGGTTCTGCCATATCGTACTCTGAAAGTTGTGTACAGTATGGTGGCATGGACACAAGTGAGTTGACGGGTAGGCATCACTATGGCTACTATATCTTGGACACTTCGATACTTAATATGTGCAGCATAACTTTATTAGAACAAAATGATACAAAGACATGATTTTTTCTAGGTATTTCTACCTTACTATGTTCTCATGTTTTATAAAAGAAGCCAGTGCATGAGATTCCTATCATTATAGTATCTATGGAGGGACCGATATATGTAGCCTTTTTTCCCCCACATTGTAAAGAAGTGTGTCTTCATATTTGAATTTATAACCTTTCAAGTCACAATGGAACAACTTTTTATTGTTGCCTTGTGTGTTTCCATTTTCTACGGTATTCATTATTATATCATGTCTATTAATGTTTTTTTCTTGTTTGTCTTGTCAGTGGAAGATATAAAAAAGAATATTCTAGCAAATCCTACAACAAAATAATATGTAACATGATGAGGGTACTATAAAATGATACTTACATGAGAAAATTTGAACATTAGACATTGTTAAAATATAAAGGATAGCCGTATCTATTTATATTGGATAATGTGGATGACAAGCAACATTTCCATTTCACATACTACCTGTTTTGGCATCTGCATCTAGGCACCTTATCTAATATGTGAAAAAAAGAAAAAAAAATTGTTTTTTTCTGTCATGTTAACAAAGAACTTATATGCAACATTGCAACATTATGTAGTTTATCTAGTTCACCATTGGTGGTTGTTTGCAAATGTAATGTATGGCACAAGATCTACTTATTCAATTAAAGATATTGCATTACTAACGAAAATGAATACATGAAACGGAGCTTATTTCCTACATTTATACTCGAGTTACATGAAAGCTTGTGAATTCCTATTTCATTTGGGTTTTATCTGTTTTTGTAGTACATGTGGGGATTTTGCATAATGAAGCAAGTGGAAACTTGTAGTAATGTTGACCCAATGAAAACTTTTCCAGGTTCAGCCCAATCTATCGTGTGGGATACATTGGTTCCATCAAGGAAGAGAACGTGTGTGAATCGACCAAAGCCATCTTCAGTTGAAAAGCTTACAAGAGATTTGTGTTCCATTTTACAAGAGCAATCTTCATACTTTTCTGGATCATCAGAAGAGGACTTGCTTTTTGATAGTGAAACTCCCATGGTTTCTGTTGAGATAGGACATGGAAGCATTCTTATGAAGCACCCGAACTCAGTTCCTCGAGAAGAAGAATCAGAAGCTAGCTCCTTCTCGATAGATAATAAATCAACCCCTGTAAATGATGTTTACTCAAGCTCTGCTTCCCTTCCTGTACATATTGATAGCAAGGGATCACAATATCCAAGCGTTAGCATAGACAAAACAAAGAAGCCTATGGAACTAGGGTTCCAACAAGAGCGAATAAAAGGGTAATTTTCTCTTCATTCAAGAACACTTCATATCCTTAGGAAAGGTCAGAACTTTAGTAATGAAATGTGGATTTGACGAGTTAATCTTATTTGTCCGACATTGTAGAGAAAAGGGTCGCGACGAAAAGTTACAAATTCTTCGAAATCGCAATTCTCCACTGAGAAGCTTAGACTTGAAAGTAAGATTGCTCTTCTTAAACTTATTTGTTTCATGGTTAAGAAGAAGTCATTTCGAAAGCTAATTCTCTGCATGTAAATGACTATGGTCATTGGATTGTTAGCCGGGTGAAAAATTTCATGATATTGCATTTTTGGATTCTATTCTTCCTTGGGGTTGTGTAGCTTACTTGCTTGCAGCCGATGTTTGGAGTAGGATATTGTCAGCTTTGAGGAGTTTGTGCGGCTTTTTACACCTGAAGAGCAATTGCAATTGATGAAGTACCTTCCTTCTGTAGATACTGCTGGACTTCCCGATAGGTTAGTATGCTTCATTACTTAAATTTATATGTAACGTTCTTAGATAGATGGTACTTCCATTGACAAACTTTGAATCCATTTGTAGTTGCATTATTCTTAAAAGGCATAATTTATGTGTTGAACAACTTTTATTGTTCCGTAAATACCAAGCACATATCAGATAGATTATGATATAGCCATTATGTGATACATTACCAACTAAATTATCTTTTTTGTAAACCAATGTAGCCTTAAAAGCATGTTCAACAGCCATCAATTTGTGGAGAATCTTTCTTGCTTCCAGCAGCTGCTTGCAGAAGGGATCTTTGATCTCTCTTTCTCAGGAGAAGACACCGAAGCTTGTAAAACTTTGAGGAGGCTTGCATTAGTTAATTTGACAAAATCCAAATGGGTTGGACAATATGACCTACTAAAGGTAGATTGATCGCTCTGCAACTTGGGTGCTATATCATTAAATAGGCTTGGTTTGATACTATCTTGGAAAATCCAACTGAATCTCTTTCCCCCTTTTGTTTTACTGTCTCTTAGGACTTCAAACGTAAGCAAAATACGGGAGGAAAGGGAATTGCAATAGGGTCCAATGTACTTGCTGCAAATTATTTGTTGTCCGGAAAAAGACCTCGCAATGGCCAACTTAACTTTACAGGTCAGCTATTCTGTAACTTGCTCCTATCAAACTGAAACTTTTGTCTTTTTGAATAATTCTCTCCTATGTCTTTTCGCATATGCATTTTCTTGTACATGGTATTAATATGAATGTGATGCATATCGAGATCAGCCGTATCAGGCGAATGTCTACATCTTGTAATAGTAACATATTGACAGGTCAACACATATGGATTGGCATCAACTTCTGTCATTCTCAATCTTGTGAAATTCCCCTTTACCTTGAACATTCAAACAGTGCATGTTATGAAAGCATGACCTTTAGAGATGTAAAATTTGGGGCATCGGTCATGGACTCATGGTTAAGATTTACGAGTTATTTGAATACTAAACATTTGACCATTCTTTGGATCTGTTAAAGGACAGAGAAAGAATCATGTGAAGCTACTTTGACACTTTATGGTGAAAATGCATCTAAAGTTCAACTGTTTTACATTAATGATAAAAACTTCCACCAACACTTGTACGTTTAGCTTACAAAAAGGGGCAAAAGGGTAGCCCAGTGCATGAAGCTCCCGTCTATGCAGGGTCCCTAGGAAGAGTTAAGGCCACTTTTGGGTCTTTTGTTTGCAGCCTTACCTTGCATTGCAAGAGTCTGTTTCCACGACTCGAACCCGTGACCACCTGGTCACAAGGCAACAACTCTTATTGTTGTGCTAAGGCTCCCTTTCATATTTAGCTAGATTATATTGGAAACAAATACTCCAACTTCTTACATTTTTGTGGGATGTCTTAATTTGATTATTCTTGCTATAGATCCTTTTGTTGAAATGATGCCTAAACCTTGTAGATAATTATATTTTACAGAGCCAAAAATCATGATGAAAAGCCCAAAAAGGATGATCATGAAGGCTAGTTGTGACTCGAAGGATCTCGTTGACACTGATGGATCTTGCTTCAGTCCACGAAGCCTTTTCGCATTCCCTCCAGACAACAACTCCCTTATGCTAGACTCTCTACAATTCACCGATGATAGTACTGATCAAGATTTACTGTTGGATATACCATCCAATGGATCGTTTCCTCAAGCAGAGCTTCTATACCCGTCACCAAGTTTTAGCTCCCAACGGGCAAGTGCTAGTAGTAGTATACACCCACATCTTGCTCATCCCTGACATGTACCTTTTTTTTTTTTTTGGAATAACAAGAGCTTATATAGATATTTCTTCTGCAAGCCCTACTTCTTGGGCCAAAAACACACAAAAAGAAAGTATTTTTGTAAATGCAGTTTGATGAATGGTTTTTTTTCAGTTCTACTATATTCGAGTCTGCTGACCTCTTCTGAATCGGCATGTTCAAGGGATGAAAATTTGGGTGCTTCTTTTTTTTTTTTTTTTTGTATAGGCTGACAAAGATTGTAATATATAGCTTCAAATGCAGAAGGATATGGTCATGTCTAGAGCTTAAGGAAGAGTTTTTTACTTGTAAGTATGTCGGGTTCCAAATAAACTTCGGATACCGCCTTTTATATAAATGCTTTGATAAAATCATGATATGTACTCTTTTGAGTTTGCAGATGGAAGATACTTCTGGCATCTCTGCTTTTGTTATACTTCTCTAAGTATCAATGATTTGCATGTGTTAAATTTATTCATATAGGGTTTGTCAGGTGAAATAATCGATGAAAAAAGATGGAAGTTTCGTTTCGATTGATTCTTCATTTTACATTCAAGCTATGGATACAAGATTCTGAAAATTCAAATTGAAGTTCTCATTGCGGTTCATACTAGTAATGTTTTTTTCACTATATCTCGTAGCACATTTCCTTGCTTTGTTTCTTTTACTTAAGTCTACTTTGGTTACAGTATGAAGATTTCCCCTAGTGAATGTATCAAGCAGTATTAGCACTTTTTCATTGATTTTCTTTTTCTTTTTTTAAATTCTTTTCCCTTTTGACAGGCATTGATTTTGTTAAACTGGAAAGCACATGAAAACATTTCAGTTCCATATGAAAATTATTATTATTATTATTATCCAAAATTCTTATGAAGTTCATTAGTGTTATCAGTCATTAGTGTTATCAGTCATTAAATTTTCTTGAATTTTCTATAATTTTTTAGCAACTTATAATCAGTTCAGTCGTACATATAAAATTGAATGTTGCCTCTACTTTTTGGTACTTGGGATAAGGTTCGTATTGAATATAGATATTAGAATTTAGCCCCTAAAATCAATTTGACTGATCATAAGTCACTTTTCCAAGGGAACCATGCAGGAAACTTGCATTATGAGAAGAACATCCCAACAACTAGAAGGAGAAAGTCAAGGTCTTCCCCTTATTTTTTCCATTCTCTGGCCCCTGCCTGAATCAAAAGAACATTTGTAATGACCATGAAAATTCAAACAAGGCTCTACCCAAACCTCCAAATATATATGCTATAACAGATCTTACCCTGATCACAAACTTCATCACAGGTATCTTATCTCCCTCAATTGCAGAAGATATGGCTAGCTATGGAACCATGCATAACAGACCATCTTCCTCATCATCAACTTCTGCTCTAATGGCTGATGCCCAAGACCCGACGGTCTCCGATCAAAAGACGTCAAAAACTGATAACAAAATTGGATGTTTCATCCCAATTCCTATCATCAGCATTCCCACAAGCGCAGAGGGTACAGCAGTTCGGATCATTAGAAACTTGGGATGCTATGGAATCTATTATGTTCTCTTCGTGTGGGTGATACTCTTTGTGAGCTTGGTGCCAAGGCGGGGCATCTCTTTGATCTTCTTGGTAGTTATGAGCGTGGTGACCAGCAACTACTTGCTCTTGCTGAAAGCATGGCCTGATTCACTTATCCTACAATACATCATAGATAAGAGACTTGTCTTGCTTTTTCTGCTAATTGTGACAGTCGCTGGCCTCATTATCACTCATGCAATTATTCACCTCCTCGTGTCCCTCGCCATTGCATTGCCTCTTATTCTTCTTCATGCAATCTTGATTATAAATGATGGTGTTCCTGCGAGTGGGGATGCTGCAGCAGATACAGAGATGGATTCCCTTTTGAAAAAGAAAGCAAGTCGTGTTGAATTTCAAGTTTAGTTTGATGTATTTACAGCGTTGTAATTTGGAACAAGGTCGGTGCAAACTAGCAGAAACATCTCCTGTTTTGTTGATTTGATTTCTTTTTTTTCTATTAGCAGTTCAAGATCAAGAATAAACGAACATGATGCCAAGTTGGAAGCAGAGATTTATGTGATCAACTTGGTTTTCTGTCCCTTCAAAAGTCGTCTTGTGCACCATGTTTCAATATAATTGTAACAGATTAAACTTTTCTAGCATTCTCAGAGTGAATGACCCTCATGGTTCATTGCAAATTCCAGTGCTATGCTACGATGGCCTATTAGTTTTTGGGGAACTAAAAGTATAGTCGCAAGGTCGAAAGAAATTTCTTGGCTTAATCAAGGAACTGTCTGATAAGGTTTGCGCCAAAAAAGCATAGTTAAAAACAAGAAGCATGCCAACAGAAAATGAAAAACAACACAACATGCGGTTCAACAGAGTCCTTCATATTGTAGCCCATTAAAGCTGCTAACATCATTTGATAAACCATGGTAGCATTCAAATTAGATGATTCCAGTCACCCAGTCAATCAATTCCCAAAAAAAAGAATCAAATTACAATAGTGCAAGAATTTTGTTTGATAACAATAGGAAATCAATCTGAGATCAATTCCAAATTAATGCTTTTAAGTCATTGTAACCATATATAGATAACAAGACTGACTTCACCTTGGCATATAAACAAGTGCGATGCAAAAACACAACATCTCTTTGTTCCATTAGATCACAGCTTACAAACATATATACAAGGCTTAAGCATACAGACTTTATAGATTTCAAAACAATCCAGATCAAACTTTCAGCAGCCAAGTTTTTCACCATCTACTACAGTACAGAATTCAATCGCAGAAGTTTGCTTGAAAGGGCTAAGGCCTTCAAGCTTCGTATGTAATCTTCTACGCTGATTACCAGAAAAGAGTCTCTAACTTACTGTAATTCATCTCCTGCCTCACAGGCAATCTCAAATCCAAATTTCTAAAGTAATCAGGCACATTCTTTAACAATACCACAAAATGGTGAAAACAAAATGGGCAAAAGATGATAGGTATTTAGAACTTTATATACCACAAAGTGGCGACAGTAGTGACTAGGCGTCTTCTTCAATAACCTTCAGGTCTCCACCAGCGAGGCCTGGGGACCTTCATCCCAGATTGTTTTACTACATCCAAAATGTCAATATCTCCCTTATTTTGATCAATTCTTCTGGAGGATATCTTCATTGCATCCAGAATGTTAGAAGAGTGTTTGGGTGGATTCACAGTCCTCAACGCTTCTATAGCTCTTCGCCCTTCATTCCACCTTAAACCTTCTTCTTCTTCCCCATTTTTCCCTCCACCCTTAACCGAACCCTTAACTTCTCCTCGCGTTTTCCTTTTTGGGCCCTGAGGTTCTCCTCCTCCTGTTGCATTCCCTGCAATTCTATCTACCCAATCTGGCATTTTACCAAGTTCCAATACTCCCGGAGTAGGATCACCCGATTTGATGTACTCGACTTTTTCCAGTTCAGATGCAAAATTACTTCTTGAATTCTCACCTTTATCATTAGGTAAAGGAGGGTCATCGAATCCAGAAGCTTTTTCTGAATTCATTTCGTGTCCCATCTCATTCACTAGTGCTTTTACCTCCGAATATACATTGCAGGTTTTCTTGCTAGACGACTCTGGAGCTTCGCCGCTGTCCGTAGATACTGATTCTAGGCGTTCAGTCATTGATATAACAGGCGGAACGATCCGCGAATCCTCAGCACTATCATCACCATTTTGCCCTTGAACTGCATTCATCCGCAAATTTACAGAAGATTTAACCACGGAATCGCATAAATTCCCTTCATTTTTCTCCAATGATGATTCCCCAGGTTCATCTACCTTCTCCTCCACTACACAATCATCAATGCCAATAACTACTACATCATTAGAATCAAAAACCTTTTCAGTCATCACAGTATCATCATCATCATCATCACAAGCCCTAGACAAACCCCCTCCTTTCGTCTCAGAAAACCCCAAATCCTTCACCAAAGGGACTTTCTCATCCGCAAATTCGCTTCCCTTCCATTCCTCCACCATAGAAACCTCCTCATCCTCGCGATTCTCTCCGTCAACACGACCGCCACAGGAAACATCCACATGAACGTCTATCTGCAACAAACGCATCTCCTCCTCCTCTGCCAAAGATCGGTCATCGGAACACACCAAATCCGTATCCCGACCTAAAACAACGGTTCCATCAACACCTCCGGAAGCATCATTCTTACCAGAATCAACATGTTCATTAGGGTTTCTATTCAATTCGTCGGAGCTCGTAACAAGTTGCTCTTCCGGCGTCTGAAACTCGTCGTCTTGTTTACTACTACGCTCAGGAGTTGAACTGCTAGGAAGAGACATGATGAGGATTCCGGTGGAGGCTACCGGAAAATCGTCGGACGGCGAGGATTCGTCGCCGGAGAAGGATTGCTGGTGTTGCTGAGATTCGCGGTAGAAGCCGCAGCAACAGAGACGCTGTTCCTGAGATTCTGAGTGCTCGCATTGGCAAACGATGGAAGCGAAGCGATCTTCCATTAGGTCTAGGGTTGCATTTGAAGGTTAATGAAGATGTGGAAATGGAAATGGAAGAAGAAGAAGAAGATATTTCTAGGGTTCTTCTGTTCGTATTTTCCCGCCATTTTGCGAAGCGGTTATAAAATTCTATGGCTTACATTTTGTTTTATATTTTTTTTAGTATTTCTACATTCTTAAGATTGAATTAAAAAAAAAAATTCTTAAATATGAATTATTTATACTTAACTATACTGAGAATACGTGAGCCCCATTTGGTTCGGATCCAAATACAATTTTTTGTATTCAAAAATCCAAAAACATCGACGCGTTTGATTCAAATAATTCCGAAAACAGTTTTCACATTTTTGTTAAGAAACCAAATTAATTTCAAAAAATGATAAAAAATTATTTTTTAATTTTTTTTTAATTATATTTTTATTTTCAGATTGTGAGGCAGCCTTAGATATTTGGAAGTTTATCTTACTTTTATCTTTAAGGGCTTGTTTGGTACACAACGTTTACGCACGCATCGTTTCTCTTCTTCTTTCTTCTTTTACAAAAAAAAAAAAAAAAATCATGATGAAGGTGATTTTGTGATTGCAAAACAAGTATTTTTTTTTAAATTTTTTTAATTTAATTAAAAAAATTAATTACTTTTTCTTCTAATCCTAAACATACCAAAGATGATTTTATTTTTAGTTTTATCCTATATTGCATCAAACACAAGATCACTCTATTTTTAATCATATTCTATCCTATCCAATCCAATTTAATCCTAAAAAAATAATTTTATTCTATCTCGCGTACCAAATGAGCTCTTTGGTGTACGGTATATGATAGGATTATTTTTATGAAATTGGATTGGATTAGAGATGATATAATAGAATAAGATTAAAAATAGTGTAATCTTGTATTTGGTGCAACATAAGATAGGATAAGACTAAAAATAAACTATTCAATCACATAAAAAACACAACAATTATTTTATCCCTAAATTATTTTAATCACATAAAAATCAATGAGTGTCTTATAAACAACTTCTTTATTTTTTTTATTGCCCACCACATGAATCAAACTATTACATAAAAAAAAAACAACAACAACTATTCAATCACATAAAAAAACAACTATTCTATCCCTAATCACATAATATATATATATATATATATAAAACTGGTTCACTCCACTAGCGAACCACTGAGGTGGGTTTGCGAAATCGCAAAACCCCCAGGTGGTTTTGCGATTTCGCAAACTCTAGCTAGTGGTTTTGCTATCAGCAATGCATTTTTATTTATTTATTTTTAAATGAGGAAGAAGAATAATGAAGAGAAAAAAGAAGAAGCGAAAATACCTACACGCCAAGAAAAGGAACGAAAATGAAGGAGCGTGTTGCGCCAAGAAGATGAAGAGGAACGAAAAGGAGGAGCCATGTTCTTGATGCGCTAAAGAGGAACGAAAACGAAATTGGAGGAGTTCGTATCCCACGATTGAGGTCGGGAGGAGTTTATTCCGTTCTAACGGGATAAAAAGGAAAGTGGGATAAATTTTTATCTCATCCATCCCCCAACCAAACACAGAATAGTGACTAAAAATACCCCTATCCCATCTTATACGGGCTGCCAAACGGGCCGTAAAAGTTTTAGTTTTATTACTAATAGGTGTAAAATAGTAATTTTGTGTTTAGCTATTTTTCAATTTTGCAGCATTCCCTATATTTAAAGCTTTATAAGGTAACCGTGGTTCAAAAGCTTTATATGGCAACCAGGTAGCTTCACTCGTTAGCATCTCTCCTCCCGTTTATATGGTAACCATGGTTCAAAAGCTTTTTATGGTAACCCCGTAGCTTCACTAGTTAGCATCTCTCCTCCCATCCAATGATCCAAGAGGTTGGAGGACTCTTTGAGGATTGAGTCTGTCTCCATGTACACATGTGGGATATTTTTATTTCATGTGTAGATTTTTCCTTCGAGTGAAAGCGCTCGTCTCTTGTGCTATGAGAATGCTTAATAAAGTACCTTAGTTTTTTGGCCTACATGCCCTCTACGAGGCCTAGTTGCCCCTTGTCTTGTGAAGCTCATGTGCTACCCTTCAATTTAGGGCCCATATGTCCATTACCATTGTGCTCTTCTAGGGTTGTACATTAATTTGACTAAACCTAACTAAAATTATTGAGTAGGGTTGGTGGGTTGGCTAGATCATATGAGTTGGGTTGGGTTCCATAATACCAAAGACATAGGGACAAAAGCTCAAAACATAATTACCAACATCTATGGAATATGCAAGCCACAAAAAGCACATTAGTGCTCTATAAACAAAGGTGGGATAAAACCTAAAGACCTATAGGAACAAAGCTTTAATCATGCTTACGAACATGTGGAATACGCAAGCAACAAAAGCTGTCACGCCTGGAATGCACCGCAGCACATTCTACCCAGACGTGATGAAAAGGCCTTATGTATACATAAGGCCTTTTTGTCACGCCTGGAATGCACCGCAGCACATTCTACCCAGACGTGATGAGTACTCTACCCCTCAACCCGCAGGTCTTGGGAGCACTCCAGCCATTATATACCACATAATATTGTCACATCCCAGTACACAGCATCGCCGCAGCGTCTAGTACCCCCGGGATCATTTGTCCCTACTATTCCCTCATGAATAGTAAAGGGCCTCCCCCAGATTCGAACTCACAACCTCCCTTAAGGAGTTAGAATTCGCAACTTGAGTAACCACTGAGCCAATGGTTCAGTGGCTACTCAAGTTGCGAATTCTAACTCCTTAAGGGAGGTTGCGAGTTCGAACTTGGGGGAGGCCCTTTACTATTCATGAAGGAATAGTAGGGACAAATGATCCCGGGGGTACTAGACGCTGCGGCGATGCTGTGTACTGGGATGTGACAATATTATGTGGTATATAATGGCTGGAGTGCTCCCAAGACCTGCGGGTTGAGGGGTAGAGTACTCATCACGTCTGGGTAGAATGTGCTGCGGTGCATTCCAGGCGTGACTATACATAAGGCCTTTTTGTCACGCCTGGAATGCACCGCAGCACATTCTACCCAGACGTGATGAGTACTCTACCCCTCAACCCGCAGGTCTTGGGAGCACTCCAGCCATTATATACCACATAATATTGTCACATCCCAGTACACAGCATCGCCGCAGCGTCTAGTACCCCCGGGATCATTTGTCCCTACTATTCCTTCATGAATAGTAAAGGGCCTCCCCCAAGTTCGAACTCGCAACCTCCCTTAAGGAGTTAGAATTCGCAACTTGAGTAGCCACTGGTTCCGCTGCGGCGATGCTGTGTACTGGGATGTGACAATATTATGTGGTATATAATGGCTGGAGTGCTCCCAAGACCTGCGGGTTGAGGGGTAGAGTACTCATCACGTCTGGGTAGAATGTGCTGCGGTGCATTCCAGGCGTGACAAAAGCACATTGGATCTAGGCCCATAGGTAAAAATGAAACAAAACCTAAAAACCTATACGAATAAAGCCCTAGACACAAGTGAACCTTACACAGGCGAGAGCTTCACGCATCAGCCACTCCTTAGCTTTATACATCGAGTTCTTTTTTTTTAATAGTGATGTTTGTAAAATATATAAACCACAATAAACTCATAGGCCCTAGGGGGGCTTTTGACATGATTACCCTTCAAAAATAAAAAAAATTTCACAAATGCCATCAAAACACAGATATTGACCCATTTGCCCTATTTTACTATTCAGCGTCCAGTCAGTGAGCCTTACAAGCGCCACGCGGGTGGGTGTTAAGAAGACGTCTTTTGAAAATGGAAAGTGTCTTTTAGAAAGACGCCTTGTGTTTAAAAATTTTGTTTTGTTTTGTTTTTTTTTTTTCAGACGCCACATCTCTTGAGCACCGCCATTTCTTCTCATCTGTTCTTTTACACCTCCCTGGTTCTGGTTCTGGATCTGTGTTGCTTGAATACCTCATATTAAAACCACCACCCCTTCCCACTAATCAAACCATTAAAAAAAATCAAGATTACCTCAAATTAGATCTCACCCATGTTCTACATCAACCAAAATCAAACACCCATTTCAAGATTTTGATGAATAACACACAAAAAAAAGACCCAGTTAATAAAATTGAACAAAAAGGCTGAGAGAATTACAGGTTGAGTGAGAAGAAGAAGTTGAAGTCGTACTAGTAATACTGTCTAAGAGAGAGAAGATATGTAAATATTACTAATCAATTAAAAAAATAACACCAAAATCAGCTCAAATCAGATGCTACCCATGTTCGAAATCCACCAAAATCAAACACCCATTTCAAAATTTTAGGGGATTTCAGGGGATTTTTTCTTCTTGCCTGATCAAGAAGTTCCGAGCAATGGAACCGAGATCCAGCTTCTGCTGCTCTTCCAACCCTACTGCTACTACTAACTGAATCGCCTTAGACACAGCCGGACAGAACAGCCTCACCGTTCTTCTGCTTCTTCCACTCCCTGACCACATCTTTCTTCTTCTTCTTCTTCTTCTTGTTTTAAATCGCCATTAACGAGCTTCTAAGTTCTCTGCGATAATGATACCGTGTGTTACTGCAACTTTCGCAATTTTTTCGTTTTAAATTGTGAACACTGACTTGCTTCAACAGTCGTTTCTGGAAGTGTCAAAAAAAAAAAATTTAAACAAAAGGCGTCGCCTTTCGTTTAAAAAAAAAAAATTTAAAGGGTATGCGTCTTTTGAAAAAATGTCTTCCTTGTAAAAAAAAAATTACAATGAAAGGCGTCTTTTGACTTAACACCCGCCCGTGTGGCGTGTTGACTGGGCGCTGAATAGTAAAATAGGGCAAATGAGTCAATATTTATTTTTTGATGGCATTTGTAGAATTTTTTTATTTTTAAAGAGTAATCATGTCAAAAGCCCGGCCCTAGGGCCATAGACAAAGATAAGACAAAATCCAACTGATATCTACTATGTAAGTTTAAAATAATTTAGCCTTTAAAATAAAAATAGAAATGAGCCAGTAAATGCTTAATTATCAAAATTATTTTATCTTTTCTAATCCAAATTTAAATCCAAACAAAGTTTTGCCCACTTACTTTTGAACCCCTTGATCTCCAAATAATATAATAACAAAGAAAAAAGAAGAAGAAAAAGAATAGAATATACGTTTCATACAGAGACGTACGGAGTTGACTACCTAAGAAACATTTTGGAGCAGGGACACACCATATATCCCCCTTTCCCTTATCTCTTAAACCTCCCAAAAACCCCTTTGTTTCCCACCCCCCAAACCTCCTGCTCCTAAAAAAATTGAAAATGCTCCTCCAAACTGCACCACCATCGTCTCCTCTGCACCACCATCATCTCCTCTCCTCAACCTCAAATTACTCTCAAACCCACATACCCTTTCCTCCCTCCTCAATCTCTTTCCCAACAGAACCGCGCAGGAAACCACCCACCACCTCCATCACTTGCTGGATTCCTCAGATTTACAACTACAACAACGGCGTGGATTACGAGCGCCGGCCGCCCTTGAAATGGAGCGCGCTTTACCGGAAGATTTCGCTGATGGAGAACCCGGATGTGGGTTCGCCGAGCGTTCTGAGCCAGTGGGAGAAGGAGGGGCGTAAGGTCACCAGATGGGAGCTCTCTCGTGTTGTCAAGGAGTTGAGGAAGTATCGCAGGTTCAAGCTCGCACTTGGGGTGAGTTTGGATTTGGTTATGTTGATTTCTGTTAGTACAATTATGATGTTTAGCATTACTGTATAAATCGTGGGAAACCCTCTCTCCTTATAATCCAATCTTAAGGGTTGAATTAGATAAGGGTGCCCAAGAATCGGGTTCGGTTTGGGACACTCCTCCTCTTACATTAACAACACATATGATGTGTCCAGACCCGTCTGATTTTAAATTATTTTAAATTCAGGCAATATGTGCCCTTTTTAAAACCAGGTTGCCTAGTTTTGTCCAAATTTTAAAAACTTATATAACAATTATAGTATTTTATGACAAAACCTCATTACAAAACTATGCGATTAGTAATGTATTTTAGGCAAGATAAGAAAAGTACCCCTAATTAAATCGGGTTTATTTGGCCCCATTTTGAATTTGGGTCTAAGTTTTTTGCCCAGACCCGGCCGGCTCTAATTTATAATAACAATGTCCAAACCCTTTTTATATCAGGCTAGGCAAAATTGAACAACCGGGGTTGGGCACACTTTACCACCCCTAGAAGTAGGTCCATAGGCTTCATCAATTTTGAGGAGTTTGAGTCTTCTTTTTTTTTTTTTGAGTTGGTGCTCTTGCTTGTTCACCATGTCTACAATATTAGTACGATTAAGCTACTGGATGGAGGATTATTCGGATAGGTTCCAGATTGAATTTAGTATTTTGATTTAGAGATGATGGGTTTTCTTAGTTTTTGGGAGTATGGGAGTATTTATACTATTTGTGAAGCTTAGTTTCAAATGGTGGTTCTTTGGTGTGTATGTCAGTCCCTTTGAACATCCTAAAGTGACGCGTATTGGTGGCTCTAGTATGATCCAAGGGACTTAGATGCGTGAGTATGCCAACTGAGTTTGCTTTTGAATCCTTCTAGCAACATCCTGAGAGGGAGTGATTCTAGAAATATAACTATGGAGGTATACACCTTATGGAGGTACACACCTTATTTTTTTTTATGTAATAGTTTGCTTTTTTGTTGCTGTAGAATTTATGTTAGGTGAATAAAATGTAGGAGATATTTTTATGCTAAATATTTGTCAACCAAACTAAAGGGAAAGTACTTCAAAGAAAATAGTAAGTCTGCATATAGCCTTTTTTGGGGTATCATGCTTTATGTTGAAGCAATGACCCGTTTTGCTAACATTTGTTTTGTTGTCACAATAGTTAATTAATGTTACTCTGAACATAGTGGCACACATCGGGATAGCAAACTAAGAGACATAAAAAAAATTGAATACTAGCAAGCGTAATTTTAAGGACGACTACCTTTTTCCCTTTCAAATTGTATTAGTTAATCAGTGTTACTCACAGATACACTGCATAGGTATTTGATTCTAAGGAGATGGTTTTGATAATTTGAGAGAGGAGATGCAGTCTCATACTCTCTTCAAGTGGTCAATTACTTTATGCATATGGAATACTTTATCTGATTGGCATGAAGTTGTTCAACAATCCTCATGATGGTTTACTTGGGGAGGTGGTTTTGGTGGACAACTGGGTGAATTTTGATAGTTATCTCTTTCTTATGAAAAAAGCATTCCATGCCCTAATCCCTGCCATAGATAAATAAGACTTTTGGTTGGCCCAACAAAGAATCTGATCAAGGAGTAGAAATGGTCCTCATCATTCAGATTAAATTCAAGTTGCGCCATTCCAATTGCTAAGAATAGGGAGGTTTTGGTGAAGGTCAAAGGTCATTTCTCTCTGTTTGTCCCACCAATAAGGGTATTGGGAGAGTTTAAGCCCGGTATTGGCTTAACTTATGGACCATGGTATTCTTGTCCAAAGTGATTGCTCTCAGAATTTGAAAATGCATCTTTTACTTTCAATTAACATATAACTTATTCCTAATATCTTCTTTTTGTGTTTCATGTCAATTTTGGATGCTTTATACATTCGTGATCTTTTCTTTCTCTCATGACTTTAATCTGTGGTCATTTCACCTGAGATGGAACTTCAATCCTGATATTTGAAGTCCTTAAAGACCAAGACCAAGACTGAAAATGACTTCCATATAACCGTCTATCGCTTAAAATTCAGAATTAACTCAGGGTGTTATAATTTGACACAGAACCCTTTGCAAAAACTTCTTGTCTGTTTAAAGATTTTTTAGCACAATATCGGCTCATTGTGGAACTTCATATTTATTTCAAGTTATGTTAAGACTATGATTTCTAGTTTTATGGGAGTTAAAATACTCAAACGATAATTTTATCATATACAGGAGAGCTATGAGTTTGTTAGAGTATAATTTATACCTTAAATGTTCTCTTAATGTTTTTAAGGCAGGACGCATGATTAGATTTTTCTTTCATTATCTAGTAATTAATTATTTAGTTTCTCTCTTTTTCATGATGCTGAGCTTCAATATCACATATTTGAAGTTTTTGTGAGCGTCATCTGATAAACGTCAATGCTTTATAACTTTGAACTTTAAAAGTTAAAAAAATAATTCTATGAATTTTGTGAACTATTTTTCAATTTTACATGATCCATAATTTATATGTGATGGCACTGCAATGCTTCAATACGGTTATATTTATGTACACATTTGCATCTATTAATATGGAGCTTCATCTTCTTGTATCCTTACCTGTCAGTTTTGAGATTCTTACTTCATAGAATCCTGTTAATTGGTTTTTTCTACATTTCCGTCCTCAGGTGTACGAATGGATGTATGCAAATGGAGACAGATTCAAATTGACTGCCAGTGATGCTGCTATCCAATTAGATCTGATCGCTAAAGTGCATGGAATTTCTAGTGCTGAAGAATATTTTTCAAGGCTCTCAAGGAGCTTAACAGACAAACGTACGTACACAGCCCTCCTAAATGCCTATGTGAGCGCTAAGATGAGAGAAAAGGCGGAGGCCTTGATGGAGGAAATGAGAACAAAAGGCTATGCCATTCATTCACTTCCTCTCAATTTGATGATGACTCTCTACATGAAACTCGAACAGTACGATAAAGTCATCTCTCTGGTATCAGAGATGATGGAGAAAAATATTGAACTTGATTTATATTCCTATAACATCTGGTTAACTACTTGTGGAGCCATGGGATCGGTAGAGAAGATGGAAGCCGTGCTTGAACAGATGAAACGAGACAAGAATGTCAACCCCAACTGGACTACATTTAGCACAATGGCCACTATGTACATGAATTTAGGGCAGCACCAAAAGGCTAAAGATAGCTTGCAGATGGTTGAGAGTAGAATGACAGGTCGTGACCGTGTTCCCTATCATTATCTCCTTAGCCTATACGGTAGCGTCGGTGAGAAGGAGGAGGTGTACAGAATATGGGAAACCTACAAATCGGGATTTTCTAGCATTCCAAACTTAGGCTACCATGCTATGATTGCTTCATTAATTAGGCTAAACGACATTGAAGGGGCTGAAAAGATTTACAAGGAATGGCTATCAGCTAGAACAACCTTTGATCCTAGAGTCTGCAACCTTCTTCTCCGAGGGTATGTTAGAAACGGGTCGGTTGAGAAGGCTAAGGCCTTAGTAGACAATGTTTTTGAAGTGGGTGGTAAAGCAAACTCATACACATGGGATTTCCTTGCAGAGGGTCATATCAAGGAGAAGCAAATCTCCGAGGCTATATCTTGTATGAGGAAAGCCACATTGGCCGAGGGAGCTAAGAATTGGAAGCCAAGTCCTAGAAACGTGTCTCTCTTGTTTTCACTTTGCGAACAGAGATCTGATGCGGCAAGCAAAGAGGCGTTGGTGGAGGTTCTAAGACAAATTGGGTGTCTCAAGGATGAGGCTTACATGTCCCAGGTACGCAGTGCATATGGTGTGGATGATTCGGGTTTGAAATTGTCCATGGATAAAAATGGGAGTGATGAGGATAGTGATGGTGATGGAACCGGCATTCTTCTCAACCAACTTGAGCACAGCTTGTGATACTCTTGTCTATCCCAAGTTGGTTTTTTCGCTTTGTTTAAGACCCACACGCGGGTCAAGTGAGATTTTGATGCGTTGAAGGTCTCTTGTGCGAAAAGTAAGTGCTATTTGCAATGTGGTGTGAGCTTATGAAAAAAAAAAAAAAAAAAGAGTTTTGGGTTACACCAAGGGACAAAAAAAGAACAAAGTATGGTGGCATGTGGGAGTGGGTGATCCATCAACACCATGTGCACATATTGGCAAAAGAGCTTATACTATTACTACTACTGCTGAGAGTGGAAGATCTCATATGGTCATGTGAGTAGTAGGCCTTACAACATGATATGCTCTTAAATCTGTACTTTTTCTGAACCTTTCTAGCTATTTGATCTTTTTTGTAGCATCTGCTTTTATTATGAGATGTTTCACTTCTTTGGTTTTACTGTCAGTCACAGGGTTTTCCAAATTATGCACTCTTCTCTCTGCATTTTGGCTTCTTCTTTGTAATGAAAAGTTACAATTGGAAGGTTCTGTTCATCAACCACTGAGATCTCTTATTGATTGTTCTCATTTTTTTGGTACACTGGTAGTGGTACCCATATAAATTGCTTGCCAACGTCATATACCAAAGACCCTTTTTTTTTTTTTTTAAAAAAAAAAGCCACCTTTTGTACAAAAGATCTTTTCATTAAATAAAATTTATAATTGAAAATCTATTCTCTCACATGAAGGGCTTTATAGTGTGGTAGACCATATAAATGATGAGGTTTGCATTAGGTATTAACAACTAACGTAAAATTTTAACAGATAAATTATAACATAAATACCCAAAAGTCGGGTAGTCTCGAGGTATAAGTCGTGGTTGAGGTATGAGGTCTTAATTTTGAATCCGAGTTTGTGATCGCATTTATCCGTCTATTTTGGAAATGGACGTCCAATAGCCTTTGTAGTTTTTAATTCTGGAATAGTTTCATTCTCACAAAGGGGCTAGCGGGACACTTTGGGGTCATAGACCAAAATAAAATAAAATAAAAATTATAACATAAATATATTTAATCAAACTATGCGAAGAAGTAAGACACCCTCCTAATGAAATAAATGTTAATTAGCCCTTAATAATGTAAGCGAAAAAGGTTGATTCATATAGCGAACTTGTGTAGTTAATAAAATGTTTTATCTATATATCATTTTCTTGATAGTAATGATATATAAGTCTATTCTCATTTCTTCTTCTAACAAAAGTTGGCAACTTGGCATTCGTGATTCTCGTGTAAAATGAACACATTCAGTGTGCGAAGCTTCCATCATTGTAAGGTTTATGAAAGAGATGATGAATACAGTCTTACTTTCATATTGAATAGAGGTCATTTGCATATTTGAATAAATGACGTCTAAGTCACAATGTAACAATCGCAACTATTGCATCAAAGCTTGCTTTTCAGTCTCATATATATATATATAATATAAAAGTAAGTTGAAATTAAATAAAACAAGGCGTGAAGTGATGCATGAGGCTTCTGTCACTCTAAAGGGAAAGGGGAGAGATAATGTACGTAACCTAAGCCTACAAATATCTACATATGAATAGCGTTGGAGCCCAGATTCGACAACCCAAGTGCCAACTTTTGGATGGAAAACAACAGCTCACATGAACAGTATAATATAAGTCACTCTCCATGTTTTGACATATTCAATTAATAACCCTATTATTATTAATTAAGACGGATCATTTAGTTAATTAAAACCGGAGTACACGTGGGATCTTCTTATTGGCTCAATCATGTGTGGGACCCAAAGCCACTACACCCAATCAGAGAACCAAGTGCATGTTCTTCTTTGTCTATATTTTCTTTTCTAATATAATATAAATTAAAAATACTTTTAGTGTTTATCCTGTGGCTCACGTTATAAGTTGCAGGTTGATGCACCGAATCATTGCAACCAAACAAAAGAACCTCCACGTACTGATTGGTACACCACATGCTTTTGCTGTATCTAGTAGCATGAACCCACACATAGTAGATTAGCAGCTGTTATTGATTTTCCCCATGCAGACACGTGGCCGCATACAATTGGTGGTTTCAAAGGAGAAACTAAGATTGTGGACAATAGTTCATGTTGAGAGCAAGTGGGCACTCATTGGCAATGAACGTGTAGGGGGCAGAGTATGGATTGGCTCTTTTTCTTTTTATTTATTTATTTATTTATTTATTTCAATTTAAGTAAACTGATATAGTAATGCATCATATATATAATTTTATGTATAAATCTTAAATCATAAAAACAAGTCAGTTAATACTAAACCTTCAAGATACTTAAATATTTATTTTGCTCAATCTTTGATTTGTATATTTTTTCTATCAAAGACGTTCAATAACTAGAAATTAATTTTTTTGGGGGGAATTAAAAGAAATGAAGCATTCAAGATTAATTTTTTCATCTTTTCACAGTAACAATATTTAATTAAGATGGTGTTTAATATATATATATAACTTATATCAACATCTAGAAAAGTAGAGTTTCAAAAAGTTAACTATAATTATGTATATTAATTCTTACATATATATATTCTTACTTAATTTTAATTGTAATAATTGTAATTATTGATATTCAAAACTATAATTTTATCATAACTTAAGCATACTTTTTGGTTAAAAGACAAATACACACACACACATATGTTGAAACTCTCCTCAATCTAAAGCATAAAAATCTTAGATCAATTAAAAATCTATAAAAGGTACGACATTTGGCGCCAAGAGAGAGTGGAAGTTTCTTTGGAATCCTACCACGGAAACATGGAATCAAAACTACTATTTATTATTTAAAAAAATAACTTTCGCTTGCGATATAGGCGGGTCGTGAAAATGGGAAAAAGATCGCATGGAAACACGTCGAGGGCGGAGAGCTCGCACGTGTGTGTGCTTCGCACGCTTTGCCTTCCCATACCCTAGTAACCCTATAAAACCCAGCCACGATTACAGCTTGTTCTCTTTGGTTCTCTATTTTTATCTTCCTAAATTACCCTCCATGAAATTATCAAATTATTAAATTACCTGCCATTTTATTGTTTTCTACATAATCCTTCTTTCTTTTTATCAAATTTCCTACATAATCCTTCACATATCCATTATTCTATAATTATTAAATTATCAATTTTTTTTTAACTAGATAAAATTTATTTAACTTTGAAGGTACGAAGACCCTTGTCAGATTTTATTTTACACCATAGCCGAATAGGTTTCACTAGTCAAATATCATTTGAGAGTAAGAGGCTTAGATCGACTCTAATTAATAGTAGAATTTATATTATCATTTAAAAAAAATCACAAGCGAGTCAGTACTTAGGCAGATTTTAGCTTAGCATGTTTTCTCTATCTCATTATTTACTAATATTGATCAAATTTTACATCAATAATGCCCAATAATACTTAATGGGGTTCTACTAGAAAAAAAAAATTATATTTTAATAAAGATTCATAAAAAATTCTGAAGCATTTCTTGAGTTAAATCACTATTGTTCCAGGGTCGAATTAAATCACTATAATCTAAAATTTTCATTTTTTTTTTCTGTTGTTCTACTACCAAAAAATTCTGTCTTTTTTTTTTTTTTTTTTTAAGAAAAAAGAAAGAAAGAAAAAGACAAAAGAATAATGGCGTTTAGGTAATAAAGTGGTGAAAGCGGGGTTGTTAGGAAAAGAAAAATGCCGGCACAGACAAGGAGGAGGATATCTGTAACTTGCCAGCATGTTAGGGCCATGCAGTGTTTGACCTTTTAGTCTTTTTCTCATTTTTTTACTCTTCTATCACTTATTCCCATAATACCCCTCCACTCTTTATTTTCAGATCAGTTCAATATGTATAGGGTTTTATTTATTTATTTATTTTATTTGACTTAATCAAACAATTAAAAATTAATGAAACCTAACCATTTGTAATCCTGAATGTCTTATATGCATGCATATATATATAATCATTCTTGTATATATGCATTTCAATATAATATAATATAAATTGACAAAAAAAAAATTAAGATCGACTTACATAAATCACAAAAAAAAAATTCAAACATTTTTTTTTTGCCTAACTTTTCAATCAACATATAAAAAGATAAAATGGTGTTATCTTTATAAATATTCCTTTTAGCAATTTTTAAATTTGAATTTTTCCTTATTTAAAAATTCATTACCTTCAACCTCAGCAAAGCCTATTATTTATTAAAACCCGGAGTTAAAGAATAAACAAAAAATAAAAAGAGGACATATTTGTGATAAACGAAATAGGCAAGGTCATAAAAGTAAAGTGAAGAAAATTAACGACCACCTTACCGTAAATGCCGGTTGTTATATTAGTTGGATGTTGGCCCCCTCATTTCTTGTTACACAGAAAAGAACCCTCTGATCATCAAAGCCAGCTAGCTTAACACACAGAAATACAAAGAAAGAAAGAAGAAAACCACAACAAGAAGATCAATCAAAGAAAAAACTAGAAAGTGATCATCATAACAATGGGAGAGCTGGTGAACGAGAGTACTGTGGAAGTGATGATGCCGAGGGTGATAAGGCTGCTGTCGTCGCTGTTACGGAGAGTGTCGGAATCGAACGACGACGCCAAGAAGAAGAAGAATAGGCAATTGTTATCATTGGAGCAGCAGCAAGAGCAACAGCAGAGGGTGGTAGTGTCAGTGTTCGAGGGACTGACGAGGCCATCAATATCGATCCAGAGCTACATGGAGCGGATCTTCAAGTACGCCAATTGCAGTCCTTCTTGCTTCGTCGTCGCTTACGTTTATCTGGATCGCTTCGCTCACCGCCACCCTTCGATCCCCATCAACTCCTTCAACGTCCATCGCTTGCTCATCACCAGTGTCTTGGTCGCCGCCAAATTCTTGGACGACATGTCAGTCAGTTCTTCTTTTTCTTTTTCAAATTTCATTTGATTTTTTCTTGATTCGATCGATCTTCTGCTATTTATTTATCTTCTTGATTTGCTCAGCTAATTTTAAGTTTCTTTTTGCTTTTTTTTTTCTTTTCTTTTTTCTTTTAAGGTTTTGATGATTTACGGTTCATTCGGTTTTTTTTTTTTTTTTAAATGATTTCCTGTTCAGTTTTGATCTGATATTGAACTGTTTCTGGCTCGAATTGCTTACATTTTTGGATCAAATGTTGAGTTTTTAGGGATTTGGAATCTCCGAATATTAGAGAATCAAAGAAATTAAGGAACCTTTTTTTTAAAAAAAATTATTGGAATTTTATTTTACCAATAAAGTAAAATTCTAACTTTGCTTGTTTTGAATATAATATGCATATTCCTTAAAAATAAATTATTGAAATTAATATTTATAGCCAGCGCTTGGTTAGCGTGGATCGGGGTTCAACCAGGTCAGACTCTCTCCTTAGACGATTTCACAAGGGGCTTTAGTCGATTTCACAAGGGGCTTTAGTGGATTAGTCGGGCCGAAAATTTGAATATCACTACGTTGTCAAAAGAAAAATGCATATTCCTAGACAAAGCCTTTCAAGGATGAATAAAATAAAAAAAATATTTTATATACGTTGAATGTCAATATTATTTTTTTATGTTACACTCAACTTTTATCAAATATTGGAGATGTTGCGTAATACACGCACATCATCAAAATATCTAAACGTGTTGATATCAATGCCAAAAAATAACAATGCACCCTACGTATACAAAATATTACTCAATAAAATAAGATAGGTGGCTAGTGTAAAATTTTATCATATAAAAATAAAATTCGTAAATTGACAAAAATAATATCATATTAATTTTTATAAAAATTCTTGAATCTTAAAGCTGGTAATTTAATTTGATGTCATAGTTTCTTGAATGAGAATGGTTTTAATAAGAAACAGGCACAAAATTATAGAATTTCCACATTATAATTCCAGCTCATGTTAGCCATAAAGGCAGCCATGTCCCCATGTGGGAGCACTTCACTTTCTTTTTTAAAACAGAGAGAAAAACATCTTTTTCTCATCTCAATCATACAGAATCCAACGGCCATTAGTTAAGATTCTCCAAGTTGGAATCTATGACATATCTGGTTTTTGGAATTCAGTGCGATATCAATAAGGGCAAGCCTTAACAAGCTTGATTAGGACTGAAATCTGAATTGTCTGTGGTTCCCACATCTTTGAGATTCTAAAAGGGTAGTTTTGTAATTTCATATATCTTAAAAATAAAAATTAAGGATTAATAAGGAAATATTCTTAATGTTTTTTTTTGTCTTGCTTCCTGACCCAGAAAAAAAAAATAAAAAAATCACGAATAAGTTTTATTTTTTGTGTTTCTCTCTATTCTTGTTTGAGTTTGAGGGTTCTAAAGTAATTTTAACAGAGTTTCTTAATTTAATTAATTCATTTTACTTGTTTCCCTTTGGAATTAGATATAGCTTAAAAACAAAGTTGCCCGCTGTTTTCTATGATAACTTTGTGTTTTCTTTTGCATTTATAAGTGGGTCTCTTCATGAAAAATTAAATAGTGATCAAAAGAAAAAAGAAATTCCTATTATTAATTTCCTAATAACCCTTTTGGTTGTACAATTTCTAATCTGATTTGAGAATTTTCTTCTTCTTTTTTTTTTTAAATTCTTTTAGTTATTTCATAGTGGGCTTTGGATTTAGTAACTTTTTTTTTTTTAATGAATAATTGTAGGTATTACAACAATGCATACTATGCTAAAGTGGGAGGAATAAGCACAACAGAGATGAACTACCTTGAAGTGGACTTCCTATTTGGTCTGAGTTTCCACCTTAATGTCACACCCAACACCTTCACCACCTACTGTTCCTACCTCCAAAGAGAGATGCTTCTAATTGAATCTCCTCCTTTAAATTTACGGTTAGGGAGATCTCTGAAAATTACCCACTTTGGTTTCAATGAAGATGATCAATCTACCCATCAAAAACAACTAGCAGCTGTTTAATTTGCCTTTTGTTTCACCATAACTTAGTGAATCAAAAGAACAAATTAAAACCTCTCATCTCTCCTAGTTTTTATTTTTCCTCTTTTATGTGGGGTTTTTGTATTTTGAATTCAGTGTAATATGTACAGATTGGAAACTCTTCTTTACAGTCTGGCTAAGAAGCTCTCTTGTGCCACACTTCTTGTTTTCTATATTAATTAGATATATATATATATATATGTGTGTATACCTGTTCCCCAAGGTCATTTAGATTCTCATGCATATGCTCATGGCACATGTAGGGTAGGGTTCTTTAAATTGCAGCCAAACCTTAAGAGAGACATAAAATAGTGAATTTGGGTCCCCTGTCAGTAACATGGGTTTATATTAATTTTTTTGTTTTTTGTTTTTATTTTATTTTATTTTTTGGTTATTAGTAAAAATGGTTAGGTGACAACTACATGATCATGGAGTGTGTTTTTGGATATATATATAATTTAGGCAAAAGATTCACTCTCTTATTAATTCTCTTTCGATTGTTGTAATGAATAGTCATTAGGAAGGGACATTTAGCATGTGATCACGTAGATCACAAAAATGCAGTGTGAAAGATACATGTAGAAGCTATTGAATTTTTATTTTTTATTTTTATTTTTTTTTTACTTGGTTTATAAGGTTGTATTTGGTTTTCAACCCAAAAATTATTTTTCAATTTCCAAATAGTAAAAATAAAAGAAAACCGCAAAAAACATGTTTGGTAGAATAGTTTCTGAAAAATGTTTTTCTAAGGCGTTGTTTAGTTTGTGATCCAAATACAGTTTTTTGTATTCGAAAATATCAAAAATTTGTTTGGTTTAAAAGATTTCGAAAACAATTTTTTACTTTTTGTTAAGAAAACAGGTTGTTTTCAGAAAACGATAAAAAATTGTTTTTCAAATTTTTTCTTTTTTTTATTGTATTATTGTTTTTGGATTATGAACCATACGGAGGCTAATCTTTCCTTACAAAAAAATGAATCATTTCCTAAGTTTTCTAATTGTACTTTTTGAATACCCTGAAAACAGAAAAATTGTGGCGACCCCGCACCCCGGACCACCAACCCCACAGGGAATGGCGTGCGGAATGCCGGGGCGGGACGTCCGGCGTAGGCATTTCCGACCACTCCTCAACTCCCGTGAGGTGGTTGAGACTCTACAAGCCTTATCTCAAACAACGACATAATATCAAAAGGTACTAAACAAAACTAACCACCGTATTAATCATCAAAGACAAGAGATAATCCATAAAAATGAACCATAAATAAAATTATAATCCCTCCATTAAAATTGACATACACAGAAAGTCCAAAATTGTGGGTACAAACAAAAATCGTCATATGCCCACATAGTCTATCTAACAAGTCCCAACTCACCCATACTACAATATGGCAAGTGTTATAATTACATAATCCAAAATATAATATTTCATAATTTAAAACACAGTTCAATCAAAATGTTTCTCAACTCACATCGAGGCCTTGGATTCTCTCGTAGGCAAGGCCCTCAAGATATGACTACTCCTTTGCCCTTATTCGGGACAGAAGGACCTGAAAGAGGAAAATGAGGGTGAGCCAACAGTGCCCAGTGAATAGAATTCAAATATGCTATCAATACTCATCAATAAATATCATGTATGCATGTCAATGTGTAGCATGATTAAAAGCTCATAACATATAGATATCAAGCACTTAGAATAAGTTCAATGCAAGTAAAAGCTTATCAATTTGGATCCACATTCCACATGCATTGGGTTACTAGTGCACGTCTATTTCACCGTACCGTTGACCCCAATCATTTCCTTTCCTAAAACCCTCCTATGACAAGGTTAAGTCCCCCTATTAGCCAGATAGATGGGCCCAACCAAAGTCATAAGGTTTTCTCAAATCAATGCATCATTCAAAACATTAGAACACATTCATGCTTTCAACATACAATATATATAAGTGATATGATGACATAAAAGATATAATCATAAATGAAGTCTACTCACAACCAAGCCTCGCGAGAGTAATTAACCACACACGACCACCAAACCGAATCAACCCAATCAAGATCCTGAAACATTCATCAATATCCTACCATACATCAATTTTTATGCTCAATCACATAGACATTACACATCAACCCTAAATCAGCCCACATATAGACAATAGGCTTAAATCCCATCTAATCCCATCATTCAACTCAAATCACATGACTTAGGCCTCTAATGTATAGTTCTCATACATAAACCATTCTATTGATCAAAAATACTGATTTTCAATTCCATAGGCATAAACATGCCCAAATTGGGTCACTTGATCACAAGTAGGCCTAACCCATGATATGGTCACAACCACCAAATCAGTAGCATAATCAACCATAATCATGCTTAATTAAACATAAGTTGCATCAATTCAATGATTCTAGGCCAAAAGCATCAAAAACCCTAAAATATGAAATGAAATTTTCCATACTTAGGCCATATTGTCGATTTACACTAGGTCACCATGTTCAGCCATGTATATCACTGATTTTGCATCATGGGTTCATAAACAATGGCAACTAGGTCAACATAGTTGACATGCAAGCTATTTGGAAAGGTCTAAGTTCATATTCTAAATTTGGGTCTAATACAAGCAACCCTACCAATTCTTCATTTAATATTCTGTTCAGATGTATCAATCTATCAACAGAAATATGTAATCACAAAATCAACCGTACAGATTGAAGTATGTGAAGAAACAAACATTCTGTCCAAATATCAGCCTAATCCAACGGTGGACCGAAAAGATAACTATCTTTGATGAACAAGTTTCTAATCAGACAATTTCTCCTTTCCTGCTGTAAATACTCAAACTCAGATGACTATATCACACAACATACTTAATTCATAAACATCTCCACTGTTCAGAATGCAGAAATATCAGTTGTAAACTACATACCCAAATTTGATATCCATCCAACGGTAGATTGAGGAGATCTATAAGTTTGAGAGAAACGGTGCGAGAAATCCAGACTTTTCGACCAGCTTGGTTTGAGAGGTTAGATCTCTTAGAAGAAACCTCAAATCAAGATCTCCACTGTTCATAACGCAGAACCATAAGCTACGAACTTGCTGAAAAAATTTGAGCTTAATCTGACCATATATCCCGAAAATCCAGCTCTTTGATGAAAATGTCGCAGAGATTTTCCTTCTGCAACTCTCTCTTTCTTTCTCTTCTTCTTTCCTTTCTCTTCTTTTCTTTTATTTTTTTCCTTTCTCTCCACTCACTTCACTTTCTAGCACATTCTTGGATTCCCTCCACTTACCTCACTTTCTAGCACATTCTTAGAGAAGAGAAGTGGGCATGGGACATTTGTCCACTTTCATGCACCAACCTTCACATGTGTTGGTCTCATACTACCCATACCAACCACATGTACTTTAACCAATCTCATGCTTCCATGTATTTTAAATGTCCAATCTATTTAATACACCAAATTTTCATTCTCATTTATCCTTTTATTCAATCAATCCTAACTCATATCAATTCATAGTTTAATGGACCCATGCATAAATAATAACATATGCATTATACTTTAATTTAACATGACTCATATACAATTTATAATACACATATTTATATACATTATCAGGCATCAACTATACAAACATTAAACAACCACCAAACAAATACCAACCATATCAAGACAACACATAGAGTTTGGGCAAAGTGCAATTAAGTTATGGGCTATATGAAATAATTTTTGGTGCGTCACAAAAATTGTTTTAGTTTATCAACCAAACAGAGCGTAAGCTTCTTTGAATTGATTTGTTTAATCACTTCTAAGAAAAAACAAATTACTTAGGATACTTGAGATTCTTTTTTCTTTAATATTTACATGAATCACATACATGAGACAACTAATGACGTAAAGGAAACTAGTCAACTAAATAATAGTGGGCAGCTTGATTAATAGAGAGAATCAAGCCCCAAAGCCATAGTCATTTCTTACCTCTTTTTAATGAAGTAAAGGGGACTCGAACCTTGACCTGGTAGAGGTAGAGTTTTGTGTCTTTCTACTCAGAAGAAAATAGGTATTATTTAACTACAACCAAATTTTTTTAAGAAATTCATAATCGGTTCTATAGTGTTGTCAATAATAGTAAAAGTGTTAGACAGTTGGGTATTGTTTTGTTTTTAGATGAAATCTAAATAAAGACAGGTAGACCAAAAAAGAAAAAAATAATAAAAATAAATAATTCAAAAATGTTCAAAGAAAAATGTTAAATTTTATTTTTTATTTTCTGTCGTTTCTCCAATATTTTTACAACTCATTTATTCGTTTTTTCTTCATTCCTCTTTCTTTTCTTATTTTTTCTAGACTATTTTGTACAACTTTTCTTCATGATCTCTCTCATATTTATAGAGAGAGATTTACATTAAAAAATCACCAACTCATATAATGGGCAACTATACTCTCACATAATAAGTAATTATGCTCTCACGTTATTCATGTAAAATATGTATACATACATATTTATATAACTTAAATACATGTATTACTTAAATATATATATTATTTGGATATATATATCACTTAAATATCATACTGCTTAAGATATGTGTATAATACATATAATTATAATTTGAATATTCAACATATTTACATCAGATATTAAGTTTAAAGTTTTGCAAACCCAAATAAGTCCAACTAAATTGATTTGATTTAGTTAGAATGAAGTTTTAATTTAATAGTTATTATGTTTATAATAGACATTATTAGGCTTATTTTTTATGACGAGAATCGGGATCCCTAATAAAGCTATAAGGCGTGCACACAAACAAAAAGCATGTGAGAGCTCGAAAAGAATTATTAGAAGGGTAATGCTACAAAGACATATTTTTTTATACACATTTTTAATATTACAAGTCGAAGTAGTTGGATTGTTTCAAATCATGCTACATCACCTCGTATCACGCGTTAATTACATAATACAAGGTGTTATCACTCTCACTTACAATGTAAAAAACGTGTGTCAAAAAACATTTCAACTAATCATTTTCCTTATTAGAAACTCGTGTAGATAATCTAGACTCCTACTTCGGAAAAAAAAAAATACCCCACTATCTGTTCAAGGGCAAGGTTGTTAGGATCAGATCCTACCTTGGATTGGTAGGGGGCTTGAAGGATCAGATCGTAGAATCAAATTGTGAGTAAGATCTTACCAACCAAAAAATATAAATATTATTTGTGTATAAAGGTATGTAAAAAAAAATTGAAATAACACATATAAATACAAATTAAGCCAAATGTTTAGAAGTGTAGCTCAAAAGGTAGAGAGCTATAGCCAACTTACAAGTTACAAACTTACAAATATAATTCTATTGCAAAAGCAATAATACAATTACAATCTAACAAATATAAATTTTACAACCATTAAACAACCAAATTTATTAAAAAAAACAACATAAAGATTTTTTTAAAAAAACTCTACATATTTTTTTCAATAAAAATAAAAATGGGGTCTACCATTGCAGAAAACCCACCTCGGTTTTGCAATTACACAATAAATAAATAAATAAAAGAGAAGGAAGAAGAAAAAGAAGAAGAAGGTAGAGGAAGAAGAAGAAGAACATCACAAAGATAGAGATCGTGTTAATTTTAAAAAAAACCAATTTAAAAAATAAAAATACATGATCAAAGTTGAATCGCGATCTCAACAGTCCTACACATTAGATCGCAATCTGACTACGATCTCATCTAATCTTGATTTAATGAGGGATCCGAATTGGCCTATATGTGTGGAATCGTAGGATCGTAAGATCTTACTGATTCAGATCACAACCATGTTCAAGGGGGAGTCTCGAACTTCCTACCTTAAGGGTGGGAGTTCGAGTACACTCTCAGACTCACTAGACCACCAAACAAGATAGTAAAATGGTTAGAGCTTGTAATTATAATTCATATAAACACATGAGTTTGAGTCTCATTGCCAAGTGGGGTAGACGTGACTTTTATTTAGAAAAAATCTCTTAGGTCGTAGACTATGCGTAGGGCATCTACACATTCACTAAAGGAATATATATATATATATATATATATATATATATATATATATATATATATATATATATATATATATTATACACTATATATTACATACAAGTTTATTATCGAAACAATTTACATTTTTATTCCTTTTAGGCTGGTTTCATTAAAATCAGTTCATAATAATAAAAAACCCTAAATAGAATTGAAGTTCTCATCTTGTAAAATTTTCGAACCTCCATATATATAACAATATTCAGAGGCTTAAGAAGGCATAGACAAAGTGGGTTCAACGACGTAGCATTTGGCACAAAGGACCTATAGAGCCATAGAAGTTTACAACTGAGGAAAAACAAACAAATAAATATTTGAAAAAAATATGTATTTCACCGCAAGAAATTTTTTGTTAAAATATTACATTGATCAATGCAAACACACAAACATTAAGTGGCTCTAATTCCAATATAGGAAAAACATACAAATAAATATTCTAATAAAATATTGAATATGTAAAAAGAAATTGCAGAAATATTACCAATGTTTACGATGTCTATAAAAAGATCACAGTCAGGTCTGAATCACTTCAACGAGCTGCAAACGCAATTTCACAGTCCAAAAGCTCTACAAGTTTTTCAATGAATTTCTCCCAATAGTCTACCCAATAATTACTGATACTATTCCAGGCTCACTGTAACACCATGTAAATTGATCAAATATATATGTTGACTTATACGTATGTGTATGGGCCTTAGAATGATGAAAATATATATATTATAGGGTTGTTGGTGCTACGATGTTAATTGTATTGTTAAATGCTCAATACTTAGTGAAATTTGCAATCTAGAACGAAAGAAGCGCGCTTCTGAGGGAGAAGTGTGCTTCAATGGTGGGTTCTAGAGAGTATGATTTTCAGGTTTTTGCAATAAGTGTGATCCTGTAGGGAGAAGAGCGCTCCTCACGAAAAAACAGAGACGTAACAGTTTTTGGGCAGTGCAAAAGCGTGCTTCTCCCGGTAAAATATTACTTTTTTAATGGACGGTGAGGTGGTTTGCAAGTTTTATAACCTGAATTCTCGATCGTTCCAGCATGTTTGAGTTGGGAAAAGAGGGGAAACGAAGCAAAGGAAGAACAAAGAGAAAGGGTTGCGGATCCAAGGTGAAAATTCGATCCATTTTCGATGAAAATTACATGGTTGTGTTCATCTCTCAAAGTTGTCCAATATATGTGATTTTTGTGAAATTTCTACGGTTAGATTTGGAACTCTGGGGATGACAATTTGAGCTGGAAAGTGAAGATTTCTGTGTGAATTTGATAGGTAAGTGAGTTGTGAATGAAATAGAAATTATTGCTTATGAAAATATGCAAAAAGAATGGGTTTTCGTGGAGGAATTCTCCACCTTTGCAATTGTAAGCAGATGAGGGTTTAGGATGTGAATTCATGGTATTTTGTGTGTGTTTGAATATGAAATCATCTGGGAAATGATTGATTGTCATTTATATGTGAAATTTATAGTGAAATTACCGGTTGAATAGGTGATTTGTGCGCGTTGTATGTGAGCAGCTAGCGTATTGAAATATAGGTTGTGTGTGTTATGTGAGTATTTATTTACTTTGGTCTTTTATGTTTGACATTGTATGATACAAATTGTGTTATGAATCATAAGCATGTAAATATATATGCATTGTTTTGAATTCATGAAAATGTTTAAAAATGGAACATGTTTTAGACTTGCTAGAGTAGGTTAAAACATGATATCATTTATGGGAGGCAGTCCCGCATGAGTAAGGAGTAAAACTCATGGACCGAGTGGAATTCCTGAAATGAATTGGGAAAGAAACCCTAATTCGAAATGATCAATGTGATAATTGGGTAATAAGAGGTCTGCTGCGTAAACCCCTTATAAATGTACAATAAGGGGTGAGTACTCGCTTTATTACCAACAAGATAGATATTGATATATTTTCGTTGAAAATATACATGTTTTAGAAAATAAATGCATTGGAATTACTTCATGAACATATATATATATGGTGAAATGTTGCATATGTGTTTTGAATGAGATTTTAATATGTTTGAATCACATGTTTCTTTAAATGCGTATACGATGTCATAGTTGAAAATATTCACTGAGTTGTGGTTGTTTACTCCCTATTCTCAAGCATTTTAGATTCCAACCCCAAAGGCAAGGGGAAGGTATGGAAAGGATAAAAGATCCTTATACTTTTTGAATGTATGTAAATGTTTGAGAATGTTTAACTGTTATTTAATATATACATAACACTATATGTGGTATATGTAACACTTAGAATGAGAGAATGTATAGATAGTTGTATATGAAATCATATATGATGTTTTAAGGTTTATGATATAAATGTGAATGGTTTGTTTATGAAAAATCAAGTCGTGATATTGCGAATATATAGAGGAGATTATGTCAAAAAATTTGGAAACAAAATTGGGATGTGATTATTGAGGGAGGCTGATAGGGTATCATGTATAGGAAGAACGAAACTTTCAACAGAAGGTTCTACTGAAAAAACTTTTTACAGAACGTTCTTCCTATTTTTTTGTGGAACGTTCTATTAAAAGTTTTGTACTTTCTATTTTTTCAGTTTGTGGTTTTTCTTAGTATTTTATATGTTTTTATTTTCTTTAGTCTAATCTCGGGGTATTACACAATGAATAATTAAATTTATTATTGGAATATATATATATATATATATATATATATATATATATATATATATATATATATATATATATATATATATATATATATGTTTCTAGTAAGTTTCTCAATTCAATACAAAGTCAAAGTCTCCTATATGGGATAGGTTTGGAATTGATTTTGATAAATTAGAAAGATATCTGAGATAATCTAGAATTTATCTCGTGGTCTCAACAACAACAAATTATGGGGTAATAAATCCACCACCTATCGTACAACAACTCCTCCTGGAAAGAATCGACCACGGCCTCATGGATTGGAAATTTTCCTTTACAATCAAACCAAGTGGTGATCGGCTATAGAGTATTAGATCAGATTCTATTAATCAATTTCTACAAGTGTTTTCTCATTTCCACAAAATCAATAAAGTTTGAGGTTGTATGGTTATATTATATGCCATCAATATAAACGATCAAATTTTTGTATTTTATTTTGTATTTGTTATTATTAAACCTTGAGTTAGGTGTATATAGTCATCTAAGTTTTCAAATCAAAATGCAAACAAATGCTTCGTGTGCCTGGCTTGGCATATGCCTCCGTCTCTAACTAGAGGTGGGGGATTCGAATCTTCTTCCTTCTTAATAAGTAAAAGTTTCTTCTCTCCTAAATAAGTGAGAGTTAGCTATGGTGGCTAGTCTCCGTAATCTACCTATCAGGTCCATATGTTGGTCTTTGATCTCATTATGGTTTCAAATTTTCTCTGACCATGTGTCAATGCGCCCCCAAAAAAAAAAAAAAAAAAGTTTTACAAATCAAAGTAGATTTATATAAATATAAAGATTTAATTTGCTTCAACCATGTCTCGAACATGCTAAATTTTACAGCTACACATTCATATGCCAAGTTGATCCTTGACCAAACCTCTAGTAGACTAGTACTCAATTATAAATAGCCCTCACATGGCACTTTGAAGCATGTATCCTTATAGCATTTTCTTTTCTTTCTAGTTTCTTAACTTCGGTACTTTAGGTGGTTAGTGTTCCTTGTCATGCTATTAAATTAAAGGAAAACATTTTTGAAAGATGGTTATTTTTTTGTCATGTCATGGTTGGCCTATTTTCAGCATTAGTCCTCCCATTCTCTTCTTGAAGAAATATGAAATATAGTTTTATTTCTTTCTACCTCTTCCATTAATATTGTTTGACTTTAAGAAAGCATCACATCTAAGACTTCAATGTCATATCTTTAACCATAACACTTTAGGACAAACTTTACTTTGAGAAATATGATATATAACAATAGTCCACTATCTAAGATGAGGGTTCTTGAAATTGTTGATAAAGAATTCCACTTTACCAACATTTGTCTTAGGGTAATTTTTTTTAATTTTTTTTATTACACATTCATCCCATACATTCAATTGATCTCATGGATACAATCACTCTTCCAAAAGGGAATACAAAATAAGAATTCCAATTGATCTCATGGATAAGATGGCTAGTTCGAAAGGGCATACAAAATTAACGGTGTCATCAGTTCTGTTTGGATCGGTTTAGACCTTAAACTGTAAATCGAACCGATGGACATCGATTTTATTACCGATCCGATTATACCCTTAATCGAACTGATCCGAACCGAACCGAACCAATTCGGTTTGGTTCGATTTAGATTCATTGGTTTACATTTTTTAATGTGTAAAATATATTTTTTAAAATTAAAAGAAGCATATTATAAATAATACAACATAATTATGCAATATTACAAAAAAAAATCATTTCATTAACATACGTATCAATATATCATGTTGCATCAATATCCATATAAAAATATTTAACATATATAGTATAATAATAACATCAAATGATAATTTAAAAGTTCAAAAGCTGCATCAAAGTATTTATTATCTAGCATACAGACACTAATAGTAGTATCATTTTTTATCATAAAGATAAAAAAAAAATCAATTTACATATTATTTCCTAAACAAAATAAAATAAAGTAAAAAAAAAAAAAAAAAACTATCAAACCGAATCGAATCGATTCGGTTTTTAAGATCTCAATCCGCAAACCGAATCGAATTGATCGATTTTTAAAACCTTCAATTCGAAACCAAACCAATTAAAGCCCTCCAACCAAACCGAACCGAACACACCAATTCAATTCAATTTTACTGTTTGAACCAATCCATTGACACCTCTACACAAAATAAAAGTTCCAAAAAAGAAGATATTTATATGGGTCTAATAGCGAACACAACATTACCATTAAAGAAGTGAGCCATATAAGCTTTACATAACATTATTATTATTTTTCATTAAAGGGACTTGGACCCTCGCTTGTAGTTTGTTAACGGTATCACTCACAACCTTAAGGATAACTTTGAGAGCGAATAAGCAAGGAGGTAGACTAAGTGTGGTCCTACAAAATTTCATGTTAGCAATCAACATGTGTGCGAGGGTAAATACATGATAGCGAGTTTCCAAAAGCACTATAGCTCTAAACCAATTTTGTACTATTTCTTTAACTCCCTAACAATTTTTTTGGTTAAAATAACATTCATTTTTTAATATTTTATCTGTTCTTTGATATTTAGATAAATTTGTATTCTTCAGTTACGGCTTTTTTTTGTTTTTTGTTTTTTGTTTTTTTTTTCATACAATTGTTCTTATTCTAATAAAAGAAAAAGATAATTTTGACCTTCCACATTTAATGAAAGATCCTTTATCATTTAATTTGATAATGATAGTAAATAAATAAATAGAAACATTATGTACTTACAAATGTTGGTAATTTTAACAGGTTGCAGAATTTCTTTACTCGAAGTCGAAAGTTTGATTATTTCTTTATATATATAAGTAAAATGAGACCATAATAGTTAGTTAGCATGGTTGATAAAACTTTTTCGAAACTTACCAAATAAGTTTTGGCTTTTTTTCATATCTTAAAAACATTTTTTGAATTTAATACCAAATATTTATTTAAAACCTACAAATCAATTAAAAATGTGATTGAATTCTAAGATTTGAAAAACTTTTTTAAAATTCTATACCAAACGCAAACGCAGCTTTAAAGTAATCATAACCAATGGAGGAAGGATTTCCCAACTTTAAATTTATGAAAAAAAAAAAGTGATAATTTAATTTTGAAGAAGAAATGCTTGGAAAGGGAGAATTAGGGTTCAATTTTTTTTTATTTTTTTATTTTTAACCAAATTAGGGTTCTATTTCAGTGAGGAAGAAGGTGGGAGTGACAGCGACAGTGAAGAGGAAGAACGGTGTAAAAAGCAACAATTGATTCTTTCTTTCAAAAGCCTTCATGTGGGTTTAATCAGAAATGGAGTCTGCTAAGAAAACAAGAAAAATATAAAATGTAAAATGCCTTGTTTTTTTTTTCAAAATTTACCATGTTGCTCTCTCTGCTCTGCTTTGTTCTCTGTTCTCTGGTCTCTAATGGAGAAGAAAACAACACTTCTCAAGCAGAGAAGAAAATGGAGTAAATAACTTCAGAAGAGTTCACAGCAACAGGTCAGATTTCTATTACTGTCTTCTTTTATTTTAGTTATAATCTTGTATTCAATCTTAACAGTTCTGTTTTCTCTTCCGAAACCCTAATTTTAGATCTCTCTCAGATCTTTAAATTCAAATAATATCTCCGTTTTTTTTCATGTTATTATTGATTTAGCTTTTTGGGTTTTGTTGCTGACTGATGTTATTGCTAGGTTTTCGCTTGGTTTTGGGGATTATTGAAGTGGTAGAAAAAAAATAAAAAAAGCTAGGGTTTTGGTGGAACAATAAAAAAATGGAAGTTGGAGGTAGTAGTAGTGGCGGTGGTGGTGGTGATGTTGTTGATGGTAGTGAGTGTTTGAATAAGCGCAAGTTGGACAATGTTGATGTGGCGGTTGGCTCTGATGTTCCTAGTTTCAAGTTCAAGCGGCGGAGGGTTTCTGCGGTCCGGGATTTCCCGAACGGGTGTGGGCGGTTCGCTCCATGGATCAATAATGTAGAACATAGAAGCGAAAATGTCGATGTTGGTGGTGGCGCTGCAGAAGTTGTGGTTGCTGGAGCAGAGTCTGGTATTACGCAATTGGGAAGTTTGGAGGAGCCTAGAACAATTGAAAAGTTAGAGGAACAGATTGGATCGCCGAAGTTGGTGAAAACTCCTTTTTTGGGTACTGTGAAGTTGTTGGGAGAGTTGGAAGGTTCCGATCGAACAGATATGGCGGTTGAAGCAATAGAAACTGGAGAAACAGTGGCGGCGGTAGAGATTTCAAAGGGTTTGGATCGTAGAAAAGAATTAGTTAGTCAAGAGAAAGCTTTAGAACCTGATGATATGGAATTTTGGAAGACTTTGCAGCCTGATGCAATGGATTTTTCGATAAATGTTTCTCGGCCCCGACAAGAGGAAGAGATGTCAAGTGATTTTCTGTCGCTGTTGCCAATAGATTCTCATCTGCCCAGCACATTGTTATCAACAGACATTTTAGAGCAAGAGCAAATATTGGATTGTTTACCACAAAGTTCTTGGCCTGTTCTTGAAGCTGTGGAGAGCACTCCACAAAAGAAGTATCCTATTCGGAGGAGGATATCGGCTTGCCGGGATTTTCCCCCTGGCTGCGGAAGAAATGCTCTTCCTGTTAGTAGGGAAGAATGTCTTAAAGCTGTTGTGCCTACTAGAGAAAAGAGTTTGGATAATGAAATACCTCCCAAGGATGTGCAGCAGAAGATTAGGGTTGATTCTAAACAAATGAGAGAAAAGGTTCAGGGTGGAGATGCTTTAAACAATAAATCAAAAGGGAGTGTTGCTAAGGAAGATTCTCAGTCTAAATTGAAAAGGGAAACTAAGAAAGATATGATCGTAGGTATTCACCATGTTAGAGAAACTCCTGATAGCAAGTTGAGACATAAGGATATAGAGGTGAATAATATGTCTATGTCTGAACTGAAGACCCCATCCATCAGTAAAAAAATTGACAAGGAGGTTGGAAATTCTGAGGGAACCATGAAAGTTAGCAAGGAAAAAAGTCTCAAGAGAAAGTTCCCCAAGAAGTCAGAAGACAGTAAGTTAGCCCTAATTCGATCTCAAAAGGAAGACTCTGTTGCTTTGGAGCCCTTCAATAATAGAGTGATTGTGCAGGCTTTAATGGCTGCACCAAACTGCCCGTGGAGGAATGGAAAACGTAGCTTTAAATCTCCGAGTGGTGTCTCCCAATCATCAGCTAAGAGCAAACTTAAGCTTCAAGTTGTGGTACATGAGAGCGAGATGCCTCCTCCTAAGAAGGACAAAACTGTTGGTTCAAAAGGGAAAGCTACAAAGAAGAACATATCTCCTACAGGAGAGTCTGCTACTCAAGGTCTGGATGAGCTGGTTCATGAAGATGATATTTCTCCTAGACATGAAGAAGAAAATGAACAATTTTCCCCGGTTCCAAGAGCGAAGGTCAGGGATTTGAGCATAATTCCATTTGGCCTCCGCATTTCGAATGATAGTGATGCTCATGGTGAAGCTGTTGTTACACGTAACAAAGTAAGGGAAACACTGCGTTTATTCCAAGGAATATTTAGGAAGTTCTTGCAAGATGAGGAAGCAAAGTCAATGAGTCAAGCAAGTAGTACCAGGCGGATTGATCTAACTGCTGTAAAGTTACTCAAGGAGAAAAATAAATGTGTAAATACAGGAGAGCCAATCTTGGGACCTGTTCCTGGGGT
Source organism: Paratinospora sagittata (assembly GCA_035771175.1). Classification (NCBI taxonomy): domain Eukaryota; kingdom Viridiplantae; phylum Streptophyta; class Magnoliopsida; order Ranunculales; family Menispermaceae; genus Paratinospora; species Paratinospora sagittata. Next base: position 5,272,616 of record CM069596.1, on the reverse strand, counting down.
TGAAGTTGGTGATGAATTTCACTACAGGGTGGAGCTTTCTATAATTGGTCTTCATCGTCATTATCAAAATGGAATAGATTACAAAAGGAGAGGCTCCCTTATTCTGGCTACAAGTATTGTAGCTTCTGGAGGCTATGACGATGACATTGGAAGTTCTGATGTCATGGTATATTCTGGTCAAGGCGGTCACCCCACAGGTGCTGATAAGAAAGCTGGAGACCAAAAGCTTGAGCGAGGAAATCTTGCATTGAAGAATAGTATGGATGAGGGAACTCCTGTTAGGGTTATACGTGGGTTTAAAGAAGCAAAGAGCTCTGATTCTTCAGATGCTAAAGGAAAGGTAGGTATGACATACACCTATGATGGACTATACCTGGTAGAGAAGTATTGGGTTGAAAAAGGGCGTCATGGTAATAACGTTTTCATGTTCCAACTGAGAAGAAATCCTGGGCAACCAGAGCTTGCTCTGAAAGAAGTGAAGAATTCAAGAAAGCTCAGACTACGTGAGGGTCTCTGTGTCGATGATATTTCTCAAGGGAAAGAGAAGATGCCCATCTCTGCTGTGAACCCAATAAATGATGAAATGCCCCCTCCATTTGGATACATCACCAGTATGATATACCCATCATGGTATAACCTTGTTCCTCCCAAGGGTTGTGATTGTACCGATGGATGCTCAGATTCTGTAAAATGCCTTTGCGCGATTAAGAACGGAGGGGAGCTCCCATTCAACCACAACGGGGCAATTGTGGAAGCGAAACCTCTTGTCTATGAGTGTGGTCCTTCTTGCAGGTGCCCACCCTCTTGCCATAACAGAGTCAGCCAACATGGTATCAAATTTCAGCTGGAGATCTTCAAGACCAATTCAAGGGGTTGGGGTGTAAGATCCTTATCTTCTATTCCTTCTGGAAGCTTTATATGTGAATATACGGGAGAGTTGCTTGAGGATAAGGAAGCTGACCAAAGGACTGGCAATGATGAGTATTTATTTGATATTGGGCAAAACTATAAGGATCGTGCTCTCTGGGATGGACTGTCTACTCTCATGCCCCCTGCCTTGCAGTCGAGTTCTTCCTGTGAAACAGTGGAGGAGGTTGGTTTCACCATTGATGCAGCACAATATGGGAATGTTGGGAGGTTTGTAAACCATAGTTGTTCACCTAATCTTTATGCTCAAAATGTCCTTTATGATCATGATGACAAGAGAATGCCGCACATAATGCTCTTTGCTGCTGAGAATATCCCTCCCTTACAAGAGCTAACATACCATTACAACTATGAGTTAGATCAAGTACGTGACTCTGTTGGCAATATCAAGAAGAAGAACTGCTACTGTGGTTCTCTTGAGTGCACTGGTAGGATGTACTGAGGTGCATTGTTGTAGAAAATTCCCAGGCAAGTGTACGTTCTTTGCTCCCTGTTATTACTTTTTGCCTTGTTACATGTATCCATGAATTACAAATATGTACATTCATTTTTGCCTACTGTTATACATTTTTTGCGTTAGTGTAGCCAATGATGGTAACTGCTAACCCGTGCAGTATTGACACAACTAATATGAAAGTGCCCGAAATTCTCTAGAGATATATAGTGTTGGCAAAAACAACAAATCTAGTATGCATGCAGCAAATTTAAGCATTGAGATTCAAGAATAAATTGAGAATGGCTTGGAAACATCTTTAAAAACAATCCAAAATACTAGCAATTCCAAACCAAGAGGTCAAGGACCTTAGGTTGTTAGAAAACATTCTAGCCTAAGAACAATCCAACTATAAGAAAATATAGAAATCTTTACCTCTTGTTGGATTTAGAAAATCGACTTTGTTTAACTAATTAAATAAAAAAAGGCTGCATGAACCTCCCTCCTATGGAAGGGTCCCGGGGGATGGGTCGGACCACTTATACATCTAATGTATGCAACCTTATCTTGCATCACAAAAGATTGTTTCCACGACTCAAACCTGTGACCACTTGGTCACCTGGCAATAACTCTTACTGTTGCGTCAAGGCTCCCCTTCTTTGTTTAACTAATTAAATATGTTATGGAAAACAATGATAGTTTGATAAAAAGTTTCCGGTTAATAAGCCATCAACCATTGAAGATAGTGAGTCATGAAAGGTAGTTGGGAAGTAAGTGTTATAAACCCTAAATTGGATAAGTAGGAGATCTCAAATCATCAGAGGAGTGAAAATCACTCAACAGGATGATGATATGGGTTTCAAGAATATTTTCTTTGTGCTTCGGATGTTTTTTATAAGAAACAGAAATATTATTAAAATAGAAAAGGAACAAGAGGAGGACAAAAAGTCTTCCCTTGTGGGGAGATTGAGGCATATGCACTGAAAAGGGGCAAGTGGTAAAGAGATGATCAGCTGATTCTCCATCCAATCTGCACGGCATGCACCAATGAGGAAAGAGAAGTGCCACTGAATTCCTCCTCTGCAGTCTGTCCATGGTGTTGATACTGTCTCTAGCCACCAGCCAACCAAGATTTTGACTTTGGACGGAATAAGAGCTTTCCAAATGAGAGTGTAGGGGTGGAAGGTGGGGGAGCTGATGTCATCATTAAGGAAAGAGAAAAAAAGACTCGCAGAAGATCATTTTAGAAGTATCTAACTACCATACCCTAAAATCTGGCTTTGAGATATGAGATGCTCTCAAGAGAGTAGGGATAGGAGATCTTGATATCTTGATAGATTAGAACAAGAAAAAGAAGAAAATACCATGGAAAACATAAGAACAGTAATAAGACAATTCACATTCGGACCTAACCAAAAAAGAAGTAGATCCAATTAGTTCCACATCAAAGGCTTCATGCTATCATGAAGGGGTTATGAAAACTCTAAATGAGAAGCCACATTCAAATTTATTCGAGTAAACACATGCTAGAAATCTTAAAAATTCCTTCTAAACATAAAGCACCTTTTAAAAGTTATATGATGATAATAACACTCTTAAACATTCTTAGTAATTCTATACAACATTAAAGCAAAGCTATTATTACTAGAACAGGTCCTAAAATATGAAACAACTCCTAAAATATCAAACTAAAAAATAATATTTATGTAGGAATCAAATCTCTCGAACTAAGGAAATAGCAAAAGGAAAAAACTCTGAGAATTTGCAGAGAAAATGATTAAATCTTCGTAACACGTATCAATATAATCAAAGCATCAACATCAAACTGTCAACATCTTTTCCTAATGTCTGGTGAAGCAAAATAATCGAATCCCTAATGCTTTTGCCATGATATGCTTGAAAATTTCTACTCTCCAAAGTGATATCTTTTTTCATTTTTTTATTTTTTTTGGAGGTAAGCAAGTATCGGGGACTTACTTCCCCCCTAATTCCTTTGGAGTACGACCACAAATACTCGAGGACACCGTTGGCCGACAAGTGGTAGGAGGTGTCTCGAACTTGAGACCTTTAGGGTAGGTGCGCTTGCACCCAACCGCTCCTAATATATGTAAAACAAGATGCAAACACATAATAACATTTACATATCAGGTTTAAAGAGCAACAACATTTACATTTATTTAGAGGAGACATCTGTTGGTATTGTTTGGACCAAAATAATAGTCTCACATCGAATATGGGCAAATTCATCATATAAATATAACTGGGGATCTCACTCTCATTATTACTAAAGCCTTGAGTAAAACCCCACACCTAGGCTTAGAGGTGGTTAAGTTGAGACAATATCTGTACTAGTTGAGATCTAGGACTGCCTAACAACATCTTCTTCTGTCCTACTTCTATTAGCTAAATTTAAGCTCATGTTACCTTACATACAATTAGAGTTTCAACACCTTAGTATCGTGATCAAAGAACAAAAATAAAGAAGCTAAAAGAAGAAAAGTAATGAAAGAAAAAGGGAGAGAAGAGGTGTTATGATTCTCAAAGGTTGATAAGAGAAATGTCACTACTAACGAGTAAGCGTCCTTATTAAATAGTTCAACTCAATCTTGAGCATCCTAACATTTTATCAGCGTCCTGACTCATCAAGTCCAAGAGAGCGTTGTTAAAACATTAGCGTCCTGAAAGACTTTATAAAAGCAGTTTTTGATTTCTTGATTAAAACACGATAAAACATAAAGTAACCAGATTAAAAACATGCAACCAATTGATTAAAACATGTAGGCATGCATATTGCTAAATCACATGGCATAGAAGGTCTTACAACCTATCCTAATCTAATCATACAAATAAACATCTTCAAACGATCATGGTCTGCAAGAAGATCTTTTAATACGTTCGCCATGCATCATTGAATCTTTGATACCTTCAAGTAAGATTAGATATGCCATAGGTGCAGTAATATCATGAACAAAATGTAGTTTTGTAATCATCAAAATCTTTCATAATAGGGACATATTCTCATAAGGGACATGAGGATAATTGGGTCAATAGTTCTCTAGCCTGTAAATCGGGAAGTTGTAGGTTTATCCTTAGCCTATAAAAGAATAGGTTTGCGTTGAACCTTAAAAAAAGGCATTTGTAACAGTTTGGTTCTCACCTGTAAGAGAATCATTCAGTGGACTTTAGAAAATCCTAATTGAGGAGGTTTGGTAGTGGATGTAGGCATATAGCTGAACCACTATAAATTGCTTATGTTCATCTATTTACTTTCAGTTCACTATTCGCAATTGAATTAATTTTTATTTGTCTTTTAAGTCCAATTCACCCCCCTCTTGGACTTACCTGGGCCAACAAGTGGTATCAGAGCGAGTTGTCGATCAAGGAAATCTAACAAGGAACTATGAGCCAAAGGTTTAGTTAGAACTTAGAATATCATGCAACTAATCTTCAGAACAAACATATGGTGTAACAATTTGCTTTGACTTTAGCTAGTCATGAATAAAATGACAATCAACTTCAATATGTTTTGTCCATTAATGAAACACGAGATTACCTATTATGAATAATAAATATTGCAACTTCATTGTCCCAATACATCTCCATAACAAAAGAGAGTGCGACACCATCTCACGTAAAAGAGAATTAATCCATAGCTCATTTGTTCTCCGCGTGGAGGATTAGAAGATGACTATTACTTTCATTAACTGGTTGTCTCCATGACATCTTAAGAACAATGATTTTAGGGTGTTAACTAGGTGATTTGACCAAAAATCTCCTAGGCAACTCTCTCTGAGTAGGTGAATGGCTCACAACTTCTAGTCTTCAACTATTCTACCTCGTCACTCTTTGCATTTCTTTAAAATGTGTCTTTGAATAACTAATGATTTGGGGGCACCGTGTATTTGGAATATATGCAATCCTTGTCATCTTACGGTTGGCCAGGGGTTGAATATGATAACTTGCTATCTGTGTTACATCAAGCTCACTTGTCCTTGGGTCCTGACCGTTTTGATTGGGCCCTTCATCACTCTGGCCATTATTTTGTGTCAGTCTTTGTTTCATTTCTTAATTGATGACCCTTCTATTCCTTTGTTGCCTATTTTCAACTTGATTTGGAAAGCTCTTGTTCCGTCAAAAGTTATAGTGTTTGGATGGATTTTGGCCCATAATAAGCTTTGCATGGGTGATGAGCTTCAAAGGCGCTTTCCACACTTTTGCTTGCAACCTCATTGTTGTTCCTTGTGTTTTAATAGTGCGGACGATTCCGGCCATTTGTTCTTTAGCTGTCCCTTTGCAGTGCGTATTTGAAATGAATGGCAATCTAGACTTGGAATTTGTTTCTCTACCCCGGTCTCGTTTGAAGATTCTATGATATCACTCTCATATTAATGGTCTTAATGGGAAGCAAGTTAAGATTATGCGTTCAGCTGTTTTGGCAACAATTTGGATGATTTGGTTGGAACGTAACCGTCAAATCTTTGATGGTTGTGTTAGGACAGTGGAGGATGTTTGGAATGAGGTGATGAGTTAATAGCCTTTAAGATTAATGGAGACTTTCCTATCAATAGTTGGATTAGAAATTGGGGAGAGTGTTTGAAGTGATTTCTTTATGTTTTTTCCTGGGTGTGGGGTGTTGAATTGATTTTCTTTTTTTGTGTGGGATTTTGAGTACCTCTGGTGCTCTTTTATGTATTTCTCAGCTTTTTGATTATTAATATATCCTTGTTGTTTATTCTCAAAAAAAAAAAAAAAAAAAACTAGATCAAATTCAATACTTCTTATTGCACTAAACAACTTGTTTCTAGAGAGGACTTAGCTTCTATCTGGACACTCTGCACCCTCTGCACCCCTAGAAACTGAGAAATCTTTGAAGGGGTGAAGGTAGATTTGAATGAGATCCATAGGAAAGTTAGACATCTAAATGTGGATATGTGCTCGACCTTCCTTGATACTCATAAGTGCAAGCCTCCTCAAGCTTCTCGCTGGTCCCCCCCTGCTGAGTGGTGCAAGTTGAATACAGGTGGTGCAGCCAAAGGTAACCCACACATTTCTAGTTTTGGAGGGCTTATTCGGAAAAGTAGTGGAGGTTGTTTGGTGGGCTTCAACGAATTTATAGGTATGACTGACAACATGAAAGTAGATCTTTGGGCTATTAGAGAAGGTTTACAAATTGCCAGGGACCTTCATATTGATAAATTGATCTTTGAAACTGATGTTGTAGCAATTTTGATTGCTTAAAGGGGACTACTCTGAAGAGGACCCTCTAGGTGGTCACATAGCTGACTGCAGCAGTGCTATGATTGAAAGAAGTTGGGACTGCTTGGTGCAACACACATTGAGAGAGGGTAATTTTTGTGCTAATTTCATGGCGAACATGGGGATCCAAGCTATTGAACCTCTACTTACGTATGATATTCCTCCTCTGGATATTTGTCTTCTTTTGCTGGTGGATGTTGCAAGGGTCTTGTTCGTGAGGCCTTAATTGCATTTTTTCTTCCCTTGAACCCAAAAAAGAGGGCCCTCGATCAAATTGTAAAAAGTTCAAAGCCCATTTTTAAGTACAATTTTTTTTTTTAAAAAAAAGATAACTCTCCCCCCTCGATCCCGATTGTTACTTGAACCTTCCCCCCTACAAAGAAAAAAAAGAAAAAAAAAGAAAAAAAAAAATCCCATCTTTACTGGTAAAGTTACAAAAAGCTTTGGTGAGATCAATGACTCCAACAGTAGTTGCTCTTCACTTCGAGGACTTCGTGAAACACCAACAATGTCACTACAAGTCACGGTAAGTTAGTTTCTTCATATATTTTGTTTTCTTCAATTAAGACCCCTTCATTTGCTTTTTTGGTAGTTCTTTCCATTTGGAGAGACTGTTCGATTGCTTTTCATCTTCCATTTAATTTTTTACAATTCAAACCCTTTTGTCGCTTACATGGTAGCGATAGAGGGTCTTTTTCTTCCTTTTTTTTTTTTTTTTTTTTCCCCTTATTACTTCTTATTTTGTGACTTGCTCATCCCTTAGAAGTCTTGTTCCTACATCTTCACTGTTGCCAATGCAGGTTTGGTTTTTTGTTTTCTTTTCTTTCTAATTTTTTTTTAAATTGTGATTAACATTATTCAATATAATTGAATGTTTGTTATTTGTTAATTTTTAGAATTATGATAAATGTTGTTGATACTTGATAAATAGTTAGCCCAATTGTTGTCTTATTGTTGTTTGTTTTTATTCATAAGTGATTCTTAAATTGTAAGTCTGTAATTTTTGAATCATATTAATATCTATTGTTAGTTTTGTTAGATATTAAAATGTTATCTTCAATTACTTCTATATCTTTCTTTCTTTCTTTTTTGTTCTAAATTCTAATTGATTATTTTAAATTGTTTGTAACATCTTTTGGTTTTTGGGAGTTGTAAATTTTGCTCGACTTTTCCTATAGTTTGTATAACAAGAAGTTTTTTTTTTTTTTAAAGAGTTCTAATGTTGCTTATTTTTTTTAAGGATTTTGTGATTAGTTTATTGTTAGTTGTACCTTTTAACGTACATGTTAACTCTTAAGTCATGCGTTGTTATTTGCTTATCTGTTAACTATTGTTTGTTGTTAAAAACTTAAATCTTAGTTCTTTGTTTGTAACTTTAGTCGTTTTTAGCTCTTAGCCCAGATGTTGTTAGTTCTTTTTTCTCTTTCAAACTGATTTTTTTTTTCTTAATCTTTTGTATGTTGTTAGTTTTTAGGAATTGTTAATATGTATTTGATTGCTCTTTTTTTTAACATTTGTTCGTGGACTTATTTTCTGACAAGTTCATTTTTTTATATCAATGTTTTGTAAGTGTATTCATATGGCTTTAATATGTCTTTGATAATATCACTATATTTGGTCTTCTATTATATTATTGATGACGCAACTCGTGAAGAAACTTTTGATGATGATGATTATGTCTAAATTCACATTTTTTTAATAGTTGAACATATATTTTGGTCCTTTTGAACAGCATTTTCAAGGCGACAAAGAAAACACCTAGGTGTTGTGCTAGGCAAGCAGTGAGAGTTTGTGCAAATATTTAAAAAGTTTAGGGGGTCTCTAATTAAAAAAAAAAAAGCTTTAAAAACAGAAACACCTCCTTTCTACAGTAAATCCTGGAACCTTTCTCTCCCTAAACCACCCATCCTTTCCATTTGCTCCAACCAAGAAACACCATCGAAAGATATTTGAGTTTTGTACTTTTAAACCTTTTGGATAATGTGTATTGTGGCATGACTTAATGTTTTGTGGACATAATTTTAATTAATACGAAGTGTTTTTTATCAATCTATAAAAATTTAACATTTATTATAGAATACAATTAGATATATATAATTAGGTATATGAATTGTCCAGAGACTTGTAAATAATTAATTAATTATCTAGGGACTTATAAATAAATATTTTTTTATCGCCTAGGCCACGTCTAGGCTACGCCTCGCCTAGATAGGGAAAATTGTCAAGACATCGCTTTGGCACCTTGAAAACATTGCTTTTGAATAATGTGGCTTGAATTTATGATTTTTAGTAGGGGTGGCAAAACTTGTTTGGATCCAATTGTCCAATTTTGCCCAACCCGATTTTAAATGGGTATGGATAATTTTTTCAAATTCAAGACGGGTATGGACTACGAATCTATATCTGTTTTTAAAATTGGGCTAGGTTTGGACAAAAGGTTAAAAAATCGGGTATCATTTCCTAATCTATTTTATATGGATATATTGATGGTTTAATTTTTTTTGAATTATTTTCATTCCCATGATATTATGAAACTTTATAGTAGAATGTTGCATAATAAAATATTTTCATGTTTCTTGTGTAAAAGTTATTTGTTTGTACATTATATTTCATAAAATTATTAGGTATGTGTTGTAAGTTGTACATAAATGGACAAAACAGGGCTGCTCTGTTTTTTATTAAAAACCAAGGGATATTGTCCCTTTTTCAAACCGGGCCGGTTACAAATATGTCATTCGTTTGTTGTTAGAAGGCATTGTCCATACATGTTTATGTTCTTACTCTGTTTTACTTCTAATTTTTGGTCATGATTTTAATTAACTGGAGTTTTTTTTATCATTTTTATAAAAGGTTGACATTCATTATGTAGTAGAAAAATATTTATAATTCTATGTATTGATTGTAGGTATATTAATAAATTAATTAATTAGTTATTTAGAGACCTCAACTCAATGAAGCCAAGATGTTATGGGTGTCCGGACCATCTGTTTTACAATTGCCATGATGTTATGGGAGTATAAGAATGCCCATGTATCTGTGATCATCAACAGAGCCAACGGTTGGAGAGGAACTCTTCCTTTTCCTAGGTGATGGTAACGTCCTCAATCCTGAAAATTTATTGGCAAGTTGTAGTGTTTACAGACATACAGTGATTAGGAGCATTTGGAGGGACAACAACTGTAGAATTTTTTAATGAGGAAAATCACATCCCCATAATAGTGTGGACAATTCTCACTTTTTAGGTTCCTCATAGGTGGCTTCTTGTAAGCTTTCGAAGGACTATAGCGTTAGTGTTTGGTCTAAGGGTTGGGTTAACCTTTTTCTAGGGTTTAATTTTGTCTTGAGAGGACCTCTCACACTCCTTCAGCTTTTTGTATCATATCTTTAATTAATACATTTTCTTTAGGTTCTAATTCCACTCAATAAAGCAAGCCTATTTATAATTACGTGGGATCACTACCGGAATCTAGAAACCAATAAATAAATAGTTTTTATTGCCTAGGCACCGCCTTTCCTAGATTTAGCAAATTGCTTCGAATCACCTTGGCACCCTGAAAAAACCGCTCAACAGTTGTGTGAGTCACTTCAATTCTTGGGCAAGCAAACTCAATCTGTTTCTTACTTTTCCATGTTTATACAATATAAAAGACACATATGAATGGGTGTGTCTGCATATTTATATTATGCCACAACTTTTCAAAAGAATGTGATGTATATTGGTAGAGTGAGGACTGATAATACTTCATTCAAGACACTCAAATTTCTCAATATTCCCCCCAATCTCATCTTCTGCAAAATCGAATAAAATTTTAAAGTTTCAACAATGTGGGTTATGAATCAATTAAAAAAGGCGGTTGCCAGTTGCCACATCTTTAACCTACCAACATGTCCAATGGTAGTTGCACTTGCGTGGGATATTTTGTTTGTACATCTTCAACTACTTATTGATGCAGCATCAGCTTGAATACTTCTATATATATATATATATATTGTGTGGATCATAAAATTGTAAGTTACTAAGGCACAACTTAACATGCTTAGTTGGGAAATATCTTCTTCACTCACAGTTTACTAAAGCTCTTTCCTTCACTAGGGAGTTGCTAGAATGCCCCTTTCATCTAGATGGTACTTGCTAGGACCTAAAATGGAGAAATTAGGGACGTTTGGAGATTAACTAATATACAAGTGGAAAATGGGTTTGTTAAAAGAATGGTATCAGAGGTTTTGGGTGGGGTTGGATAGAAAGCATAAACTTGTAAGGGGACTTGGTATCGAAATAAAGAAATTTACAAATTAAAGATAAAAAAAATCTCGGTAGACGCCATTGGACTTGAAAGCTATAGCTTATAGGTGGAGGTCCAACTATGCATGTCATCATTAACACTTCTATTCACGTGTAGCCCCATCCTACACGTGGAGTGACAGAAGGGAGAAAGTTGATGAGACAAATACTGAACATGCAAATGCCAACAAAGGGACTTCAACCCTAAACTACACAAAACCAATGCTTTCATACATGTTAGAAATCATCCAAGTTCCAACAATGTATATCAAGTTATCACTAATAGGAATAAGGTTTGACAAAAATTAGGAATATGGCAGATTCAGAAAATGAAAAAACACAAAGAAAAATGGAAAAGTTGTGACACTAAAAATAAGGTGCATGATGGAAGATTTGAAGTTGCAATAATTATCATAATGTGAAACTTGTGAACTATACAATGAGCTGTGGAACATTTAGGAAAAAAAAAAAGTGTTACAATGAACTTGGATTCATGCTAAAAGATTTATGACTGAGGCTATTTTTATACTTTGGCAATTGATGGATATGTTCAAGGAGAAGAAAAAAAATCTTCAGTACAAAATTTCAATCATGGAATTAAAATTTATTTTTTCAAATTTTGAATCATCAAATTATAAATCAAATGTAAATGATGAACTACAAAATATCAAAGTTGACTCCCTAGAATACATAATTGATAATTGGACCTCCCTACTCACTAGCTTGACTGAATTGCCTTACTAGATTGCCCATAACAGGAACTGAAGGCAAAGAGTTTCTCTATGGTTGTCACATCAAACAAGAGCAAAGTTAGGTAAAAAAAGAAAAATCATTTGCAAAATTCAAAATTAATTCGTCGAACGTTTTTACTTATTAAATGCAAAGTTGTTAAGAAAAAAGCCCTGCTAACTTCAAGTTCAAATTTTGTTTGAAGATGCTCCTAAAGAATGCATATAATATGGAGCTCAATCTCATATGTAATAAAAGGAAGAAAGAAAATAAGATTCATAAATTCTAGTATTAACTTAAGAAGAAAAAGAACACGCATTTTTCTCAACCATGTTTATTCAATTTCACTCTATATATCTCCTTAATATTTTAAGAATAGAAGTTGTAGCTTAGATAATGTTTGTTAGGCATTATTGAGAGTATAAATCTTTCTTCATACCATTATATTTTGTGATTTAATAGTTAATACGTTTCAAGTGTATTCTCATGCTTGTTCTAACATATCTTGAAAGAAACTTTGATCTTCCCATGTTCAAAAAGGATGATGAACAAAATTCCCTGCATTGGATTGGGCTCTGCGGTTTTCGCCTATGTTACCTAGACTTGGGTATGAGTGTCGGATATGGGTACATATTTAGAGGTCCGACTCATTCATTTACAAATTATGGGATACTGAGACTCGATTATGTTATATGTTTTTTTTTTCTTCTTTTCACTCATTTATTGTCCTTTTCGTGCTTCCTCTTAAGTGAATTTCACCTATTAGTCATTATCTTCTTTCATGCTTTCTCTTTTTATCCATCGGAGAATCTATATAGTAATATTCTAATATCTAAAGTGTTGGACACATCTCATACCTATGTCATATCATGAAGTGTCGGACGCGGGTACGGCGAGCTAAACTAAGGGGTCTGGGTGTTAATCTGTTTTTGTCAAATTAATCCTGAATTTTGAGTGCCTGAAGTGTGGGGAGAAGTCAATCGTTTTATTCTTAGCTTTGTTCAATTAAAGAAAGTTTATGATATGATACCTAGAAAGACATTTGGTGAACTTTAGGAAAGCCCAATGGTAGGCACATTGATTTTATTAAGGGTATAATGATATACATAGTAGAGTATTAGCTAGTGTTAAGAAAATTGGGGAAGAGATAAACAAGTTGAAATTACTTTTAGCATATGTTAAAGGTTCATCATTGGGCCTTGATGTTTATCTTAGTTAAAACAAGTTACTAGGCTGTTAGGTATGTATAGTTGGAGGTCCTGTGACTCATTTCTTTTATTGATGATATTTATCTCAATTCGTGAAACTAGAGACTGAAACTAGAGACTGTTAAAGGCAAAAATAGAGCTTTATATAAATGTTTAATAATCAAGAATTTTCCAAATAAGTCAGGTTAAAGAAAAATATTTGAAATGCAATTTTGGTTCCTGTACAAATAGAAACAAGAGACTAACTAGAGTTAATAGAATTATAATTATTTTTTGAAAAACTTGGCCCAATCTTCTTGTCTTTGATATACTTTGTTTCTTCTCAAAAAAAAAGGAGCCCAATCACTTGTATGCATGGATATTGGAGAAGATGATGCTGATGGAATTACAGCAAGATGGTTAAAAGCATAGAGAGAGTAAAAGAAAGGTTAATATTAACTTGGATTGCAGTCATGGGGAAAAAATTGATTCCTTCAACATAAACTGAAAATATGTCTATATAAAGTTGAATGAGGGAACAAGCCTCATGTATAGATGGGGCAAAACTTTATGGTTTTGTAAATGTATTGGCATGGTTATTTTTTCACCATTGGTGTTCTTTTTATTTCTTTATCACCAGCAAAACTGCCCATGGTTTCCTTGATAAATGTATTGTTGACCAAGTTTCTCCCAATACTTATTTTTGGCTGATTGAAACGGTTGCAATATTCAAATTTTGTTCTAGCTTGCAACTTCCAAGTAGGCTAATCCCACCACTGAGTAAAGATCATTCAGCATTCAATGGAACTTAAATAAACAAGAAACCCTATCATTGCTTTCCAGCTTGAAAAGCCTCACTACTTACCTATGGTAAAGGCCTAACTATGTGACTAGTCTTTTTGAATTTTAATTTCAAAGGGTTTTCATTTGATATCCATAAGCCATTTTAAAATCCATTTAAAATTTCTCCTATGTTATCTTTCGAGAAAGAAACATTAGATTCTTGACCAAAAAAAGAAAAAGAAACATTAGATAGAGTGAATATTTATCCACCCTTTCAGCTAATGACAAACCGCGAAACATGATCATTCTTTGTTTTGCTTGAGATAGGTGTCAAATAAACTCAGAATCTTGTAGGGCTTTGGCCTCATGTATGACGCAGTAGTCTCCATCCTCTAAATTATCTTTACAAAATTATTAATATAATGATCTATTCTTTCTGGATGTGGGAGTTTGTAAAATTATTCTTTATGGCAACTTTTCTTTCTAACTAGAGTAGTTTGTTATTTACTGTTTTACTGATCATTTTTGGGATTCATGAACAGTCATATCTTTAATTGATAGATCCTATGCTAAAAGTATTTGATAATAATATGATAACATTCTATTCCTTGTTAGTTGTTCACCTATTTTGATGAAGAAAGCAGTTGTTTCAATGTGAGAACACGTACAAAAGTATAGCCAGGAAATATGCAGTGAAAATTAGCTTGTCCATGGTTATTGACCAACTGGCTATATCACTGATAGCACATCTCTCTGTAACACACAGTGAAGTGAACTTCAAATTTGGTGTCCTGTGAACACAGCTGAGAAGGAGAATTACAAGATGGAGAAGCAGCTGACCATCTCGGGTGCTTGCTTTACCTTGCTCAAGCAGGTTTTATGCCCTCCTTTAAAGATCAAATGTTGTTAATGTTTGCTTTGTCCAAGCTTGATCATTTCACCTACTAGGCAGAGGTTCATCCCAAGGAAATATTAATTTTAAGTTGAAAAGAATAAGTATAATTGAGATACGTGATAGAGACACTGTCTATATCTATTAGTAGTGCTAAGCAAACTCAAAACAAAAACTTAGGTTGACGTGGCATAACCTTTTTTTTTTTTGAGAAGAAATGATGATAGTATATATATATATATATATACATATGAAGGTAATATCAAACGGAATACAACATCAACCCACAGGGCATCAGGGATGCACCAAGGATAACCCTGTAAGCACAATTAAGAAGCAAAACACACCCACCACCAGTCATGGCATTTCCAGCCACAAAGAAAGGCCACTGTGTACAAGATCCACTCCCTATGCCTGCAAGCAATTTACCCAATTCCTAGACCAATCAGAGATAGAGTATCACCCAGTCAATCTGGAACATACTACCCAATTACATGCAAGCCACCGCGCCTCCTCTCAAATACCAAAGCTATCTAAGGATTTGCCACTGACTGACAAAATTTTTGGGATGAAATTGCAGGACTTTCTGTGATCTGTGATGGTAGGTGGTGCCTTGCAGGCGACTTTAACACCACGAGATTTGTGGACGAAAAACTGAATAGTGGGAGGATTACCAGAAGTATGCAGGAGTTTAATCAGGTGATCAATGGGCTCCAATTGAAAGACCCCCCCTCGTGCAATGCAAAATACACTTGGTCAAATCTGAGATCCCCCCCAATATGCTGCAGGTTGGATAGATTCCTATTTTCTGTGGGTTGGGAGGAGATATTCTCATTTCAGAAACAAGAAGCATTTACAAGAGTCACCTCGGATCACAAACCGGTGTTATTGGAGACTAATTTGGTAAAGTGGGGTCCGAGTCTATTCAAATTTGAGAATGAATGGCTTTTTCACCAGAATTTCAAGAGTAACGTACAATCATGGTGGCAGGCTTCCACCGCTTATGGGTGGGAAGGTCACAGATTTATGCAGAAATTGAGAAAAGTAAAAGAATGCTTAAAATAGTGGGACAAGGAGGAATTTGGGGTAGTTAGGGGAAAAAAGAATGAGGTTGAAGAAATAAAGGAGGGCGAAGAATGGTCTGAGGATTTGGCTACTTTTAAAAGAATCTACAAGGCTGATTTGGAGCAGTTATGTATTCGTGAAGATAGAATGGCAATGCAAAAAGCCAAATCAAATGGCTCAAGGTGGGAGATGTCAATTCAAAAATTTTCCACAATATTTTGAATTGCAGGAGAAGTAAAAGTTTTATTGCTGGGATTGAGAAGGAAGATGGGTGTTGGGTGGTAGACGAGGTTGAGGTGGTGAATGAAATTGTGGGCTATTTCAGAACAATATTTTCCTCATCAAGATTACACAATTGGGAAATTGAAGGTCTAGATTGGGGCATCATATCCAACGAAGACAGACAGTCCCTAGAACGACCATTTGATGAAGATGAAGTTAAGGCGACAGTTTTTAGTTGCGAAGGCTCAAAGGCGCCTGGCCTGATGGATTTTCAATGGCTTTTTTTCATCATTCTTGGGATATTATGAAGGAAGATATCATGAAAGCCATGGCTGAATTCTTTCAAAATGGGGTGGTAAATAATTAGGTAAATGAAGCATACATTTGTCTGGTTCCAAAGAAGGGTAATTCTAGATGCATAAAAGACTACCGTCCTATTAGTCTTGTTACTACTCTGTATAAGGTGATGGTGAAGGTGTTGTCTCTAAGGTTAAAAAAGGTCTTACATAAGATAGTCGAAAATTCACAATCTGCTTTTATCCAAGGGAGACAAATCTTAGATGCGGTTCTGGTGGCCAATGAGGCAGTAGAAGATTACAGATTAAGAAGGTCCGAGGGTGTCGTGTTCAAAGTAGATTTCGCAAAGGCTTATGACTCAGTGGAGTGGGATTTCCTTGTGTATGTGATGAATATGAAAGGCTTTGGGGAGAAATGGATTAGTTGGATATTTGGCTGCTTGTCCTCGGTTGTGATAAACGGAAGACCAAGGGGTAAGTTTGAGGCTAGTAGAGGCTTGAGACAAGGGGATCCCCTTTCTCTTTTCCTATTCACCATAGTGGCAGATGGTTTGAGCAGGTTAATGACCAGGGCAAGACAATTTTCATTAGTCAAGGGCTTCAAAGTTGGAAAAGAAGGTGTTGAGGTGTCTCACCTCCAATATGCAGATGATACACTTTTCTTATTAGAAGGAGGTGAAGAAAATGTTTTGAACGCCCTTAACATCTTGAAATGTTTCTGTGAATTCTCTGGTCTCAAAGTTAACATGGCTAAGTGTCAAATTGCAGGGCTTAATATGGACTCAAATTTACTTCTAAGTTTGGCAAAAGAGTGCAGGCTGTGTAGTGGGGGTTTGGCCATTGAATTATTTGGGGCTCCCTCTAGGTGGCAATCCTAGAGGGATAAGTTTTTGGGAGCCGATTCTTGCAACCATAACGAAGAGGTTAGAAGGTTGGAAACGAGCCTTTTTATCGAAGGGGGGAAGATTGGTAGGTCTGTCCTATCAGCCATCCCATCTTACTATATGTCCTTGTTCAAGGTTCCAATGCAAGTGGCGAAGAATATCGAGAGTCCTTCTTTCGGGAAGGAAAGCCAGGGAAGGGGAAAATGCGTCTGGTAAAGTGGGATACTGTGCAGAAACTAGTTGAAAAAGGTGGTTTGGGAATTGGAAGGATTGTAGAAAGGAAAATGGCGTTATGTGGGAAATTGATTTGGAGGGCACTTGAGGACCAATCACCTTTGTGGACAAGAGTGATTATCAACCGATATGGGAAGATATCACTTGCAGATTGGGAGGATCATGTAAAGAGGGTGCAGAGAACGACATATAGGAGCCCATGGAAGTTCATCGCCTCTTTGTTCCCAAAGGTCTCTGAGCACATTAGGCCTAGAGTTGGAAATGGACTCACTTTCCGTTTTTGGGAAGACACTTGGTTGGGGGAACGTCTTTTGGCAGAAATGTACCCAAACTTATACAAAATCTCCCCCACCCACAACCAAACCATTTCCTCTACCCTATCACTGGCCACACCTTCTTATCACAATAGGTCTTGGATTCTACAAATACCCAACTCATTTTCCCATAGGATTCATGATGAAACTCGCTCACTTCTGAATAATCTTGCCAACCTTGAGTTGACCAATTCTCTGGATCATTTCCTATGGATTTATAACGGTTCTGGCCAATGTACATGTAGATCTATGTTCAACTTGATGATAGATTCACCCAACAACCACCCTTTCCCACTAGCTTCATATATATGGAAGGTTCAAATTCCATCTAAGGTAAGAGTCTTTGGTTGGCTATTGGCCCATAGGAGGCTGAACACCTTTGATGCATTACGAAGGAGGCTCGCTCCCTAATTTATCCATTTCCCCACATTGGTGTTCTATGTGCCATTTAGATTGCGTAAGTATTGACCATTTATTTTTCATATGTGGATTTGTTTGGAGAATTTGGCAACAATGGCATGTATTTTCGGGGAGAAAAACCTCCTCTCCAGGTAGTGTGAGCGATGGCTTGTCTCTTACACACATTACAGCGTCATCCAAGCAGCTGAAAGAGGTCGGCTTAATCGCTGCATACGCAACACTATGGTTCGTTTGGCTTGAGAGGAATAATAGAATTTTCAACAATTATTCTCATAATGAGGACCAAGTTTGGGAATCTATTAAGTTGGCTGCAAGTGCGTGGGTTTTTGCCTCAAAATGGAACTTAGGTTTTGCACTCTCGGATTGGATTTTGGGGTGGGATAGATGCTTATTTGGTTTGGGTTAAGTTTTGATTGTGGCTATGCTTATAGTCATTTGGGTTGTTATGCTTTTCAAGTTTTGGGGGGAGTTTGTCCTAAGCTTCTCCCAGGCATTGTTGCTTTGTATATGTTCTGTTTATTAATAAAATAATACTTTGTTTCTTCTCAAAAAAAAAAAAAAAAAAAGAAAAGAAAAAAAAAAAGACCCTGCTATGTCTTTCCATCCATAACGTCCACAATGTAGCAAAGGACGCTATTCTCCATACTAAAAACTTACCATTGATGGTATAATAAAAACTCAAACGACCAAAAAAATCAATGGTCAAGGTAATGCCAAATCATCCTAAGTTTGAGTTTTGAGTTTTTTTGGAGTTTGTTTAGCACTACTCTCTAATAGTCTATATCTATTTCCAGCAATCAGTGAGACAATATTGATAGTCAAACTCTTTCATGATCATCTTAAAAGTTAAAACCCAATTCCTTCTTCAGGTCATTGTTTTCGAAGTTCACAAGCTTGGACGTGTTGTTGACTCTAATGCCATATGATACATGAATTAACTGTGCCAAAAGCACCACCTGTGATAAAAGCTAAGACCTCAACTGTTTAAATTTGGAAAAAAAGGCATATTGTAATTAGCTTTAGTAGGGAGACCAAATGAAGGGGTATCTTACTGAAGCATTTGGAGTAATGAGGTTCTTATGGTTTGGGTATTATTATAGTTGACATGAACTATGTTGATGTTGATTCATTAGTTAGGGTGCAGATTTTTGGGGAGATCAATAATTTTATGGAGTAAATATAGGAAGGCATAGATGGCCATGCAATTTAGTCAATATTTCTCGTCCTGTTATTTGCAAAATCTTGTAGTAGCCTATAGATTTACCTTCTGATGAGGGCTTTTGCTAAGTACGAGAAAATTTACCAACAATTTTTCTTTTTTTTTGGAAAAGTATACCTACCACAAGATCCTTTGGATTCCTGGTTGGCAATGGAGATTTTCCCTGAAGCTTGCAGCATTGTAGAACTTGCTTATTTATGCATTAAATTTGAAGTTGATTTTCTTTCTTGGAATGTAGTGAAAATTAAGTTTAAGTATTAGTAGCTTATGGTGATTGTGTTGCTCTTCTACTTTGAATCATATCATTATATGCGAGTATAAAAGCAAAATTTAGATTACCATTCAACTCATGTATACTTATCCTTATTGCTGCTTATGTAACTAGATTAAAGGGGTTTTTGCCTTAGAAGAACAAGTGTACAACTAACTTAACATTTATTGTCATCTAATTGCAATCAAGTTGTCAGTGAATAATCAACTTTCTACCCTCTAGACTTACATAATACCTGGCTTCTTTAGGCACTATAACATTGAGCTGACTTGAGAATGAGAGGCAAACCATATTATGAGTTCATTATTTATTATATAGATGTAGATCTCTGTATAGTACACATATCAATAGTATACAACAATACATATGTTGCAGCTACTAACCGAGCATTCTTCTGACATAGTCTTACAGGCATATACTCCTAGGTGGCACACTCTCACATACTACAACTCCTATTCCAAGCTAGTTCAGTTGCCATTGCTTCTTTTTTTCTCTCTTTAAATTTGATAATGGAGGCTCAGTTTCCATTGTTTTTTCTCTCACCAGATGTTGATGGAAAGTGGTGGTAGCTGTGGCCGCCTGAACCACCGCCACCTGCGCCTGTGCCACCACCAGGACTGCCAGACCCACTTCCATATCCATATCCACCACCATGAGCACCGCCACCACCAGACCCGTATCCGAAACCAGAGCCTGAACCAGACCCAGAACCAGAACCAAAGCCATATCCCCTTCCAAACCCGTTGGGAGACTTGCCAGACCCTGAACCATACCCCCACCCACTTGCAGGACCCGACCCCCATCCCCAACTGTAGTCCCAGTTCCAGCCATGACCCGAGCCACTTTCACCGTTCGGCGGTGCATCACTACCAGGAGCCCCTGACATCTCAGCCGATGACGAGACCAGAACTCTCCCGCTGGTGCCGGCACTTTCAGTGTTATAAGCTCGAGAAGAGATGGTAGAGGTGATCAAGAGGCAGAAGAAAATAAAGGTGAAATAAGCTTTGTTCTTGGGTTGCATGGTTTGTGACTTGAAATGATATGATGTGGTTTGTAGAGTTCCTGTGAATGATACTGTTTTTAAGTTACATGGGACTTTGGGGTGTGAAGGGGGAAGTTGTATTAAATAATATGTGAATCTGCTAGATATCTTTGGCCCGTGAATGACGCTAATTTTGTCTGGTATTATAAGTGTGTACCCAACATTGCCACAACAGATTCCCACCACCACCGCCCTCCTTCAACTTTAGGCTGTAATATATATATAGATAGATATTTTTGTGGGCTTACCTATGAAAAGTTTGTATTAAAAATTTTGGCATACATATTGAAGGATAAGTAGGAGTTTGGAATGCCTTCTAAAAGAAAGTATGGATTTGGAAGAGTTTTCCTTGTATAAACAATTTGGACCCTTGAAATATAATCTATTTGGTTAAAAGGGTACTTGCAGTGCCTACCTAGCCTTTTATTTTTGAGAGTACACCCTACCTAGCCTTTACCACTTATAAAGAGCAAGTTGTTGAGTAAAAGTAGTATTTGATAAGAGATATTTGGGCAAGGATTATTAGGGGTATACATAGGTTGGGTTGGGTCGGATAAGGATTAAAACTTAACCTAACTTAAGTAGTTCTGGTTGATAAATTTGAAATTCAATCTAACTCAATTTATCTTTCAATCTAATCCAAATAGTTTAAGTTCGGTTTGAATTGGGCGAGGTAGATCAAGTTGGACTTGAGCCTAATTTTGATAACTTTAAATAACAAGTCATTAAATAATTGTTACATAGCAAATAATAACTAAAACACAAATTACATGCAAAGTTTAAATTTTAAAATTTGATTCTATATACGTATGTATTTTGGACGACGTAGCTATTTTGAGATTCAAGCTCAAGTTAATTTTTTTACTACTTTTTTTTTAATACTTATAGAACAATAAGTTATTTTATTATTTTTAATTAAGATGATTGCATTGGAAAAAAGGTGTAAATACTAACAAAACAAGGGTGGAACCTAATAAGACAAATAATGTTTGAGACTAAAATTAGGGTTTGGTTCGGATTGGGTTGCTCAAGTTTTTATGAGCTCAACCCGCGATCCAATTCAAATCGATCGGGTTGGGTATTTTAAAATTTAATCCAAATCAAACCAAATCAACCCAAAAGGCTCGGGTTGGTCGGGTTGATGAACACCCCTAAGGATTATTAGGAGACTATTGTATATTGCTTTTGAAACTTTTGGATGAACGATGTTGGAAGAGAGATATAAAAACTAAGAGCAAAATAGTGGAAGTGCAATTAAAATTTAAATAAAAAGTAGTACAACATTTATTTTCAGAAAAAGACTACTTAGTGCACTTCCTGTGAGGTTTGGAGAAGGGACGATATATGCTATCTTACCTCTACATTAGAGACGTCTTTAAATTCAAACATGAGGCGATACTTTCATGTTACACATGATTTATTTTAACAGTTGTATTAAGGCTCGTCCTTTTACTACATTCCTTTTAAAGTAAGAATTAAGATAGAATGTTTAGCTTTTGAATACCTATTATGCCACTTGTGGTTAGAAAATGAAATTTTTTTTTAAAATATTAGACTAAGTTTGTTCTTAAAAGGTAATATGGGTACAATGATAAAAATGGGCTCATTGTGAGTTTTTGCATTTTATAAGGTTTTTTGAGGTACTCCATGTTGAGACATTTGAAGGGTATTTTATAGGCTAGTAGCACATTGTCCCTATCGAGATATTTGAAGAGTTTTCCACCCATTCTACCTTACAAAATTAATGAAAAAAAGAGGGTTTATGCATTTAAACTTTATAAAACATGACTTTAAATGATTATTAATGCAAAATGTGTATGGACTATAAGAACAATCTCATATACAATACAAAAAAGTTCATGTACAAGATATAACTGGGGATACCCTACTCGTTAGTATCAACGTCTTTTGGAGTAAAATATTTTTAATGGTAGCTTGATATGTATCGTTAGGTCTTTTACCTATTAATTATAGTATTTAAGTTCAATGATTTTCAACAGTATCAGAGCCTTTGTATGCATGATAGGGTTAGACGTAAAGATGAGTATTAATGTTAGTTTGATATGCATTTTTAGGCCTTTATTTATCAGTTATAACGTTTTTGTTCAATGGTTTCTAACAAATCTTATACCTGACTTTGGAGTGACCCTAGTGGTGGGGTTAAGTGGAAACAATATTAATAATGACTGACATCGAAGTTCATCAAAAATTTAAGGATATATTTTTGATTCGTGATTCAAAAATAAAAATATAATTTTAAAAAAAAAATTTAAATAATATTTTATCATTTTCTAAAAATAACATGTTTTCTTAATAAAAAAGTGAAAATTGTTTTCACAATTTTTTGAACCAAATAAATTTTTGATGTTTTCAAAATTTCATATACATAAAATTGTATCCGAGTCACGAACCAAACGGCCTTAGTCTCCCCATCATAAAACATAATATTTTAAAAAAAAAAATTTAGAAAGATGGAAAGATGACTTTTAAATTTTACCCATTATTTTGAAAAAAAATAAAACAAAATAAGGGGCATTGTAGGGTAAATTTGAATACTTTAAAATATCTGTGGATGAGTATGTATATTTAGAGGAGACTAGGCCTGAGGAGGCATTTTCTCATAGGTGTTTCCCATGATCTATTTAATGGTTAATGCGTGCCACTGGTCCACTCTAACAGTGACACGTGGCGACGTCGGCAACCATCCAAAACAATACTTTTTTTGGCCCACTATTATGGGTTTTGGTTGGAAGTTAGGAGAAGAAGAAAAACAAAAAGGTTCTCTGTTGACTTCCCATATTCTCACGCGTCACCTTATCTTCTATATCCTGCAAAAGTCACGTGATGCTGACACGCGCCCACCATCCACTTCTGATTTGTATGGGCCGCGTGTACTGTTGAACATTATTTTCAAATCTCAGCACACGTGTCTGCCTGAGCATGGCAGTAACCACAACTTTTGCTATCTATAATAATATCTAAGGGAATGATACCATGCTCCCTGCAACAACAACTCACTATGTATTGTCCACAAAAACTTGTTGCCCTTAGGACCCTCCCTCGATCGAAAAGGGTTCGAGTGCATTTGTTCTGTACAAAGACCACAGCAGCTAGTGGCCATGTGATCATTAGGTGGGTTCTAAAGGCAACCTTTAATTTTCCCACTCACTTAATAGGGGTGTTTCAAAGTAACAAGAGGCCGAGGAGAAACCTTACCTCGACTCTACCGCTAGTAGTTAAAATTTTATGTAAATAAGGAGTTTTTACAAAGATTTTTTTTATTATTACGAGGGTTCTATCATTTAGTTGTTAGGATTTTACCATCTTGTTATAGTAATATTTATCTTTTTTGTTACAAGAGTCTTTATCCTTTTATTGTCAGGTTTTATCCGTTTTCTTATAAGCATTTTATGTTCACTGTTGTGCCTGTATTGATCTTTAGTATGTTATCTATTGACAAGATGTACTTTACCTTTAAAGATTTGATTGCGAAAATGGAATGAAACTTTGACAAAAAAAATAAAAGAAGCAACAGTAAGCTCACCATTAAATTGAATTAATATCCAAATTTGGATTTGAATATGGTAGATAATTATTAATAGGAACTCCTGTATGTATTTTAACCCACCATTTTCTTTCTAATCTATTTTTTTAAAATGACTAAACTATCCTTTTGATTTTTTTTACCAAGAAGGATAAATAAATATGTTAAAATTATATTTAAAACCATACCCATATATCGATATGGTGTATGGTGAGTAATGATTGTTTTTTTTTTTTTTTTTTTTTACTTTCGTGGTGACGCGATGTATTACCACCAACTCCTTTGCCTTACATTTCTGCTTTCTTCTTTTTTGTTGTTTATATGAAGTAAATCCACTATTTGTTGTGCTTTCTATAGTTTGCAAAGCAAGCATTGTTGTTTAAGTAACCTAAAATATCCTTTGGTTCTCCATTGAAAAGTAAACCATAAGTTTAAAATAAATCTTGGCAAATTATTAATTGAAATCGTGACGAGTGAGAATAAATCCAACACTAATCTCGTGTTTTTAACGAGGAAGATGGATTGTGTAGTTTAAAAAGAGAAGGACAATGAATGAATTACAAAAAAGAAAAAAAATCATTTACCCAACATAAGGCAACACAAAATAGTCGAAGGTCTGTGTTAAAGTGGTTGAGTAGTAAAAGTCTCATAATTAAAATTTGTACTAATCTTGGTCACGTCCACTTAAGAAGAGTTGTTCAATGCCTCTACAGTGCTCCAACACGAATTAATCTTGCCCAAGAACGAGAACACCACGTGGAAAATCAAAAATGAAAAAATCATTTTAAACATCAATAGTTTTTTTTTTTTTTTCGATCCTTTGTCATTGGATAATATTTACATTGGATGTCAGCAAAATGATTTTAGATCACTTTCATAGCGCCCACCCATCACTAAAGTGAATGGAATTGGAGACCTACGTCATGAATTTAGACCACTTTCATAGTTTCATAGCGCCTCCAGTGTGACGGTGAGGAGAGAAGATTAAATAGAGTTGCCTTTAACCTATAGTAAGGGTGGCATAAATTTGAATCTAAAACAAAATTGGGTTTAAACAACATCTCATACTAACGTAAATATAGTTAAAGGTAGCGAAATATATCTGGATTCAATTGTTCGACTTATTTTAAAACGAGTTGTTCGAACTCTATACTTTTCAAACTGCTCAGGGGTGGGTGGCAAAATAACCCCACCACCCATTCATCCGCTTTCATCCACCTCGCTTTGAACCTGATACAGTAAAAGATCTTTTAAAAACCGTGTTGTATATAAACAAAAAATATGCATTCATTTTAAAAACCAACCTTCGAATTAAAGTTGTTATCAACCGGACCGACCAAACTAAACCTTTTGAATTAGTTTAAGTTGAGTTAGATAAATAGTTTAAATTGAGTTAGATTATGTTCTAAAATACCTAATCTAATAAATTGGGCTATAATCTCAACCTATAAAGAATCAAATAACCAAACTGAATTCTAATATTAATCTCAAAGTCACAAATTTTATAATTATATATTCATGATTTAAAACTTTAATCCTTTTAAAAATTACAAAAAAGAACTTATTAATACAAAGCTTAACAATCATAATCATTTAAAATTAATTTGTTTCTTTTTCTTATGTTCCTTTTGGCTTGACCGTGTAGAAGAGTGACAATATAAGTCACGACACGATAACATAACTCGAAACTGACATGAAATAAACGAATTTGAATTTTACATAAACAGATACTGGTCAAAATAAATTAAACTCAATTAGACACAATTAAATTTTAGATCAAAATCAAATAAACCTGCTAAATCCGAAATTGATCCGTTTAACACGATTATATTTTGTATTAAGACTTATATAAAGTGTAAAATTTTTTTAATATTTTATATTATGTGTTAAAACTCTAACTTTATAATATTTTATTTTATTTTTATTATATAATTATATAATTATAATTTTTAATTTTTAATTTATATGTTAATTTAAAATTTATATATAATAAACAAGTTAAAATAAACTTGTTTAAATTTTAAAAATTATAAACAAATTAACCTGTTTAATCCGTTTATTAAATATCTTGAGTTTAAATTTACATATAATATCACTTTACTTAAACGTAACGTGTTTAAATTTACAATATATTTTATTATACACAATTACAAACGATTACGACACAAAAACATAAATTGTCATATCTAACCGAGTACTTGTATATCTTTTACTTATTTTATTTTATCAATTCTTAATAAAAGTTTCAATTGTTCAATAAAAGTTTTCATGTTAAACTATTAACACTTTTTAACAATATAAAAATAAACTCTTGTAATAAGTTATGTCTAAGTCAAAAAAATATAAACCAACAAAAAAATTAAATCACCATTATAAGCATAAATTTCATTATCGTCAATCTAAATTACTGTAATAGTATATTGTAAATATTAAGTAAAAATAAAAGTCTCCACTATTTGCTTTATAACATTTATTTAATAAATTATTATTTAAAATTATCAAAATTAAATATAAGGATGGTAGTACTTTTGCCTCAAACTCGTTTAACCCTACACATTCTTCTTTTCCCTCATCCTTTTCTCTTTTTTTGGCCTTTTTCATATTTTCTCCTTCCTTGCCCATTGTTTATTTCTTCTTATTCTTCTCGTTCCTTGTTACTCTCATTTTAACCCCTTTTTATCTGTCTTTTTTCTTTTTCCTGCTTAATCCACCCCTTAATTTCTCCTTTATCATCTGGAGAATCAGGCTCTACCAAGATTTTT
The DNA here is from genome assembly GCA_035771175.1 of Paratinospora sagittata. NCBI lineage: Eukaryota > Viridiplantae > Streptophyta > Magnoliopsida > Ranunculales > Menispermaceae > Paratinospora > Paratinospora sagittata. The sequence continues at coordinate 5,245,854 of CM069596.1, read as the reverse complement.
ATCGAACTTTTACAATTGAAATTTCTGCGAGGAAGATGTCAATGGATTGTATATGATTCCATTCTTATTTTTAACCTTTAACTTTTCCATTGTTCACCTACAGTTCTAAGGTTTTTAAGGCAATTATCAAGATTTACTACTCTCAATGTCCATCTCCTCTCCTCGATTCAAGGTTTCATTCTTTACATTTTACTTTTTACTTTTTACGCAAAAGTTGTTGATTTCAATTCTGATTCGAGGCTGTAAATTATATCAATTCAAAAACAAGTGCCCATCGAATCCAGCTTCGGTAGCTGAAGAACTTAGAAAGAATGAGATTAGAATTAGTTCTCTATCCTCCAAATCAAAAGTTTCTTTAAAGAATTAAATTCCTTTTCTAATAAGATTTTGCAGTGAGAAACCTAGCAACAGAAATTTCACGAAACTAGATCATGAACAAACCGCATTTCAGATCCTATAAAAACAAGAACAATCTAAACAAAACTAAGTAGCGTCATCATCAGAATAGAATTTCATCTCATCCACGGCTCTTTATTTGAAGATAGAACCGTGTAGGATGGTGTCCTAAGATATAAATGATTCATCATATGATAACCTATTCGCGACAACTGACAACAAAATTCAAAAATTGCAAAACACAGATTCAGAAGCACAGATTAGTAACTTCACTTCGTTTCGGTGAAACCAAAACATCAGATCAAGTGTTGGATTATGATATTATTGCTTCATCCTCATCTGCCGTAAACTAATAATGCACCTTGAAATCTCAATACACATAATTAAGAAAAAAAATGTTTGAAAAAGAAAACAAACAATCAAGAGGATTTTGGAGTAAAGAGGGGAAAACACAGATTACTCAGTAGTGGCGATTATGTTTTAGGTTCGATTCTGCCAGCGATCTTCCTCACTGTTGTTTCAGAAGAGGGAGCTTGTTAACCTCATCGTAACCATTGGTTTCCCCCATTCAAATAAAACTCAACAGAAACGAACACGAAAAAGAAACGAAAACACATTTCTTGAGAAAAACAACAAAACAAAATATTATTATGGATAGATCGCTCAGATCAGCGGGATAATCGACACGCAAATTCCTCGAAAGAAACCTGCATTCTGGTCTGTTGAGCTTGAATTTTCCGAGTCATCACTGCGATCTTATTACCATTCGAAACCTTATTGAAAAAGTTTCTATTGAACAAAGAACACAAAATTAAAGATCTAAATAACTAACAGATTGGGAACTATAGAAACCCTAAGAAGAGAACCAGAGCTGCGGCAGAGTATAGCGAAGAGTGAGTTGCAGCACTGCTGTATTTATAGGCTTCAAAATTAGGGTTTGAGGGTATGAGCGGTTTCTATGGTGAACCGTGCGTAAAATATGGTAAAAACGCTATATTTTATGATCCAACGGCTAGGAAGGACGGTGAAAAATGTGATTGCAAGCCAGCATTTGAATTTTTCAAAATTACGGAGGCCCTGGTGGCTTTAAAAAAGCTTTTTAAAAGTGCATTTCAATCAAAACTACTTTAATTTTGGCACATTTGGAAGAGTTTTTTAAAGTATTATTGAGTGCAAATATTTTTTTAATGTGAATGATAACACTTATTTTTAGTTAAATTATGGTAAAAAAAAATTGTAAAAAAAGCTAAAAGAAATCAACTTTTCTAAATATATATTTTTTTAGTAATATTTTTTGAAAAACGTTTTTAAAAAATTCTCTGCTTTGGAGGAGGGTACAATAACATTTGCTTTTAATCAAGGTTTTAATCAAATTTTCATAAGAAAAAATTATTTTCTTTTTTTTAGAAGAAGCCAGGTGACACGAACTTTTCCTAACACACTTTCTCTAAAAATGCTTATTGAAAAAGTATTTTGTGCGTTGTACCAATGGGGCTCGAGTCCATTTTAATACTAAGTATTATAAATATACTTATTTTATCCACATCATTGAAAATGCATTAAGTAAATAAAGTGAGTGCATTTAGAAACTCCCTCTTTGCCCACCCGATGTATTTTTGTCAATTCTTTCAAATATTATCTTTTCATGTTAAATAATATTTAAGTCGTTCTAAAGTAACTAAAACAGTGCAATGAATTTAAGAAAAATGGTAGAGAAAGACTTTAAAGAATGTGGACACCTTCTCGTTCTAGTTTTCCTCGTCCCTCTCGTCTCGATTAACTCTGTTCCTCTTCACCCCCTCTTCTACCTTCCATGATCCTACTCTTCTTTCCTAAAACCTTTCCAACTTGCCTCTTTCTAACCTAGGTGTCTCATATTTTAGCCCCTACCTCTCTCACACCCCTCTGCTTCCTTCAAAATTATAGCCTGTTCTCGCTTGCATTAACCCTTTTAGCTTATTCCCTTCCTTTTTGCAACCTTCATAATGGTTGTCATTTTATGAAATCTCTGGTCGTAGAACAATTCGATTTACCTCGAATACCTCCAGTTTCTCGACTGGAAAAAAGACGTTCACAATCAGATTGACATTCGATAGGAAGGATCTCAAGATTGTTGAAGATATTGGAATAAGAACATTTTCCATTACAATGGATTTTGAGGCAGCGACTTAGCTTCTCAATCAAATCAGTGAAGCCGGCAAGACGTGCATCATAGGGGGTTTCAAATGTTCTTTTCGGGACAAATCCGGCGTCCTTATTGTCGAGACTTTCTAGAATGCTAGAAGAGGTTTCATGAGACTAATGTCCATTCAAGGGGGTCGATCGCGCTCCATTTTCATCCCGAAAATGGAAACGACGATAGGGTGGAGTGTTTTTGAAACAAGTCTTAGGCTCCTCGTCTCTAAGACGCAAGCTTATGTTGGTGGTGGGGTTTTACTGAGGCCAACTAAAATGAGCAATAACAGCTTGTGGGACTATGCGATGATCATTTTTCGACTTCATTCAACGATACATTGGGAAGAGTTCGACCGTGTAATTTCATCAATTTTATGAAGACGCATCTCAGTATTGGTGATGGGCGACGATAGGGCTGTCTTTTGGTGACGAAATGATGATGAAATGAAAAATATTGGGCGGGAGTTCAAATCCCAGAGAGCTAGAGTGGTTGAATGGCATCCTGATTTCCAATGACAAAAATGGCATACCAGGTGCTTCAATAGCTGGATTGGAGTGGATGAGGTTTCAATTGAAAAATGGAACCAGGAGCTTTTTCAGTCTATTGGAGAAAAATGAGGAGGGCTTTTTCAAGTGGACGAGAAAACGACCCAACTCTCTTTCCTACACTATGCAAAGCTCAAAGTTCAAAGTTCAAAGGGAGAGATATGCCTTCATCTTGGAAAATATTATTGTTAACGTTGATGGTCAGTACATTAGAGTTCGAAAGTCACAGCGGGTGTTGGGTCATGTATGTCCAAGAAAGGGATGAATTGGATAATTAAATAATTAAAATTAATCTAACGACAAATAATAAAATGCGAAAAAGCAAATCAATTGACACAATCCATTTATAGCAATTCGACTATTTGATTACCTCCACTACCTAACCTCCTCAGTTAGGATTTTCAAGCCACTTCACTAAGGGATTCTGAGAACCAAACTGTTATAACTTTTTCTCAACTTTCGGGTGTGAGAACCACTGTTACACTGCTCAACTTACAGGCTTGAGACTAACCTACACCTCTCAGCTTACATGCTAGAGAACTACCTATCTCAACTTTCGGGTGTGAGACTAACCTATAACCTTCTCAACTTACAGGCTTGAGAATTTGTTAAACAAACAAAGATAAGTATTTAGAAGTTTGTATAACTATTATTACAACTCGATACAGTATACAAGATATGAAATGAAGTACAATTGTATCTTATGAACTATCTCTCAAATTTCTCCTTCAGTAAGAATGATGTGAGATTAAAATTGTGCTGAAAATTTGAGTAAAAACAATTCAATAAACTTTGAACATATTTTCAATGAAAGATGTAAGGTAAGCTTAATTAATATGAAAATCTTTTGAATAAAACTTGTTTCAAAGATAACACTTTGAAAACTAAAAGAGTTTTGAACTTTGAAATCAATTTGAAAATTCAACTAACTTTCAATAGTATTGGCTTTGTGAATTTTTTGTGTTGTTGTGTTTGGATTTTAAGTGTTGGTATATATAGACTTAGTAGGGATAAAGTTGTTGATCATTTGAATTTGAATTTCAAAATGAACGTTAGCTTACAACAACTAGAATTTTTCACAAAGATGGCAAAAAACATATTTATGAACATTCTGATTCTCTTGAGGTTGCATGAAAAATGAAAGTCTCAAAGGACGTGATTCATGCATCATAAGATATCTCTGACAAGTCTGAAAAGGGTTATGTGCATAAAAAGTTTTGAAAAGATAAACTGAAAAAGTGCCAGACGAAGCTTTATAACAATGTTAGGTTAATGTCATGATTTGTCAATCAACGTCCTGAAGCATAGAACCAACTTTGTCTTTTTGTTCCTTGAGGGCGCTTATAGATTATAAACGTCCTGTTGAACTGTGAAGTGAGGGCACTACTGGAACGTAAGCTTCTTAACTTACATAACAATTAAAATTGAATAAAGCTGTGAGGGTGCTATTTGAAGATAAGCGACCTGACATTCAAAGCACGAAAACATAAGGGTACTACTAAAGCCGTAAGCGTCATGATGTTTCAAACTTTTAAAACGACCGAAAACATGAGGGCGTTACTGGACCGTCAGCGTCCTGATGTTTAAAACGATCAGTGTCCTAAAAAGTTTCTTGGTTGATTCAATGAAGGCGCTACTAACAAAGTAAGCGTCTTGATCGAATACTTAAAGACTGATTTTTTAAAATAATTGTCTTTCAAAAACTTAGTCAAATCAACTGAAAATTCGATCAAACAAAATACTGAAACGATTAAGAGATTAAATCTTTTAAGAAAACCTCTCAAACACGTCGATCAAAACATGCAAATATGTTAAACTTGCTTAGAGTTGTTTGATCGAAAGTTTTACATGCTAAGTACTTGAAAACTCGAGACTTTGATTTTTTATGTTCAATAGACATGTAAGCTCTGCTCTTTGATCTTGGTTCTTGATAGTTCTGAAATACTTAACATGATCATTAGATACACAGACATGAGTAGTTTGGAATCATCAAAACATTCTCATCATGAGCTTCTTTAAGATAACAACAGATCCATCTTTCAAGTATGAAAATGAGCGTGTTGTGTAGGGCTGGAATTATTGAATCTTCTCTTGATTTTGTGCTTCCAAAAGAGAGTAAAAGGAAAATGATGCTGCAAGAGGTCAGGGAAAAGGTCATATTTATGAGAAAAGATGGTCTCGACAGCTCTGGTTCTAAGGTGGATCGGTATGTGAGGAGGGGAAAGTCGTCGAGGTGTCAACTAAAGCGTGAATGTCGGCAGGCTAACCATGGGAAAGATAAGGGAAAGTAGATCATTGGGGTGACAACGATTTTTTACAGCCTCAACAAGATACGAAGATCAATGGAGAGACAACAACGATGACTTGGAATATTCGTGTGAATCAGAGCAAGAGAACAAATGCATGGACGATGAAGAAGTTGTGGTTGATTGTGGGATTGAGCAGATGCATGCTTCAGGCGACAAATTATGCTCCCAAGATCTCAAGAACGCCGAGGTACATCAAAACCTATGTTCTAATTATTTGGATTTTCAGCTCTCTAAGTGTGATTCCCCCTTCCCCCGACTTTATCTCCACATCCCCAAGAACCCAGCCCATCTATCCTATGTCCCGATTCCCTTCCAAATCAAGTGCATCTTAGTCAGGGTGAGAAGGAATTTTTTTAGAAGTTGCCAAGCAAGGCTTCTATTATTACAAAGGGTCGAAGGCATTTGTATGTTAATGACGATGGTAATGGTGATGGTGGTTGTAGACCTCCCTCCACTTGTTTCGATTCATCAGAAAACCAGTCTAGGTCGTCGAACAGGGTGACAAAATTCATCAGAAGAATGAACCTTAACATGCGTAGACTGCAGCAAAGACATGCTCTGAAAAACTCTTGCCAATTGATGTTTGCTAACAATAAAGGTAGACTTTGACTACTTGGTCGAGGAATGAGAAAATTTGTTGTGTCCAAATGAAGATTCTCTCCTGGAATGTCAAAGGGTGTGAGGTGAGCCAAAAATGCAGAATGATTAAGAGGTTCATTTGTAAAGTGACTCTAAAGATTGTAATTTTTCAGGAGACGAAGAATTGATAGAGCTCTCATTAGCAGGGTTTGGAGTTCACGTTATAAGTGTAGGGTTTCTCTTCTAGCTTGGGGGTGCAGCATGAGGGATTTTGATTGTGTGGGATATTAGATCGATCGATGTTGTCCAAAGCTGTGTTGGTGATTTTTCTGTGTCCATCCAAGTCAAGAATGAAGAAGGTGATCTTTGGGTGGCTTTCTAGCATCTACGACCCATCAACATCTAGTCTTCGGGAAAACTTTTGGCTGGAGTTAGGGGCGTTAAGTAGCATTTGCGGGAGGAACTGGATTTTGAGGAAAGATTTCAATGCCGTCAGAAATCTTGAAGAAAAATTTAATAGTGCACGACTCATTAGATCAATGCAGGAATTTAATTCCATCATTCATGATTTGGAACTTCAAGACCCTCCGTTGTTTAATGCTAAGTATACATGGTCCAACTTCAGACTTGAGCCCATTTGTCGTCGCCTCGACAAATTTTTACTTTATCTCGGTTGGTATTCAAACAAGAGGCCATGCCTAGATTAACATCAGATCACTTCCTTATTGTTTTGGACACAAAAGTGAATCGATACGGCCCCACACCGTTCAGGTTTGAAAACTTTTAAGTTGAGCATAAAGACTTCATGCAAACATTGATACTTGGTGGAATTCTTCCACCACCTTTGGGCAACCAGGTCATCAGTTTATGCTGAAATTGGCTTAATTGAAAGTCAATTTTAAGTAGTGGGACAACAATACATTTGGGTCAATTAAAAACAGGGAAATGATGTTGGAAGACTTGGTTTCAAATCTTGATGATAAAAAGGTTGAAATAATGAGCTCGCTACGTCAAGGAAGAATGCTAAGGCTGAACTTGCGGAGATTACACTGTTCAAAGATAAGATTTCCTTCCAAAAAGCTAAGATAACATGGCTCAAGGAAAGATACATGAACACTAAATTTTTTCACAGCATTCTCAGTCATAGAAGGGTTGAAAGGTGCGTTTTTAAGATTGAACTGACTGATGGCAGCATGGTTGAAGAAGGTGTCGTGTCTCGTGGTGAACTTCTTTAAAAATCTTTATGAGGCTCAAGGTGATTTTACTTGGGGTATTGATGGAATCGAGTGGAGACCATTATCTTTCGAGGATAAGTTTTTCCTTGAGAGATCTTTTGAAGAAGATGAAGTCAAACAGGTAGTGTTTAGTCGTGAAGGTAGTAAAGCTCCAGGACTAGATGATTTCACTATGTTATTCTATCAAAAAAGGGTGGAATGTTCTAAAACGTGAAATTATGAAGGTGATGGAGGATTTTCATGAACAGGGGATCATCAATAAAAAAACTAATGAGACCTACATTTGCCTCATTCCAAAGAAGATTAATTCAACAAAAATTTCAAATTTTTGCTCCATCAGTTTTGGTACTAGCCTGTACAAAATCATTGCCAAAGTTTTATCTAATAGGCTCTGATGTGTTCTCCATAACACCATCAACACTTCCCAATCTGCCTTAGTTAAAGATAGGCAGTTATTGGATGCGGTCCTTATTGCTAATGAGGCGGTGAAAGAGTATCAATGCGCAAGACAACCGAGAGTGGTGTTTAAAGCTGATTTTGCAAAAGCCTACGATACTGTGGACTGGGACTTTTGGATTACGTTATGCGCAACAAAGGTATGGGGGAAAAATGGAGATGGATTTATGGATGTGTTGGCTCAGTGAATTATTCAGTTATCATCAATGACAGGGCAAGAGACAAATTTGCAGCAGGGAGAGGGCTTAGGCAAGGAGATCCATTATCTCTTTTCCTTTTTACTTTGGTAGCAGATGTGTTGGGGAGTTTGGTTCAAAAGGCAAATCAATGTAACATTGTTAGAGGTTTCTCTATTGGTAAGGATAGGGTAGAGGCGTGTAATCTTCAGTATGCGGATGACTCTTTTTTCCTTCTCCATGGGATTGATTTGAATCTTTTGCAATTGATTGAAGTTCTTCATTACTTTTGCAAGATTTCGGGGTTGAGAATTGATATGCTTAAAAGTCAATTAGTTGGTATCAACATGGACATTGCTGATATTGTCATTCTTGCCAGAAGAATTGGTTGTGGAGTTGGGAATTGGCCTCTAACTTGCCTCAGTCTCCCTTTGGGAGGCAATCCTTTAAAGACAGTGTTTTAGGATTATGTTTCTACCAAGGTGGAAAAAAGACTAAGTGGGTGGAAGAGAAACTTTCTTTTTAAGGGGGAAGATTGGTTTTAATATAGTCGGTGCTCATGGCCTTGCCCAACTTTTATATGTCACTTTTCAAGATTCCAGCCTTGGTGGTCTCCAAATTAGAATGAATGATGCGCTCTTTCTTTTGGAAAGGGGCAAACAATGGTAGAAGCTTTCATCTTGTTAGTTAGGAAAAAGGTTCAAAACCCCATCTCTCTTGGTGACCTTGGTATAGGTAACATCAAGAAAAGGAACAAGGTTTTGGTTGCAAAATGGTTGTAGAGATTCATGAAGGAGGGTGATGCTATGCAGGCTCAAATTATTCGAAGTAAATATGGTGGATGTTCTACTTCCGGAAGGGAATCTAGGAATGTCTCTTGTGCCATTTACCGAAGTCCATGGAAACATATTTCTAGTCTTTACACGCTCTTCCTCCCCCATATTTCTCCTAAAGTTGGGAACGGCCAATCCATTCGATTTTGGGAGGATTGTTGGTGTGGAGACATCCCCCTTGCTCAGTCCTTTCCATATTTATTTTGCTTAGCTAATTGCCCCTAATGCCCTCATCATAACTTTTCTTAGCCAATATCCTTCAATTGCCGTGTACTGTGCTATTAAGGGAATGAGACGATTGAGCACCTATTCTTCAATTGCTCTTTCGTTGCGTAGATTTGGAGGTACTGGGAAAACATACTCCTTGGTAAGTTTGTGGCCCCTACGTCATGTGAAAATTGTTTTGAATTCAATCATGCTGCTAGGCTTCTTAGGAGAAGGAAAAATATTGGGATTATTATTTCTATTGCAACTCTCTGGGTTATTTGGAATGAAAGGAACAAAAGGATCTTTATGAATTCTTATAAGAATGTTGGGGAGATCTTTGATGCTTCCAAGATTTATGCAGCCGGTTGGATAACCACTTCTAAATTATGAATTGGTTATTCCTTTGTGGATTGGTATAGCAATTGAGGAGCTCTAATGTAATTTCTGCTTTATGTGGTGGTGTTATGAGGTGGATGTAATGGTGGCTATGCTGTAACGCTGGTGTCTTTCATGTCTTTTTTGAGCATTTCTTCTGTATTCCTCTTTTTGATAAATATAATCATTTTGTCTCTTTTCACAAAAAAAAAAAAAAAAAAAAACTAAAAAAAAGTCTTTTTTTTAAAAAAAAACTAAAAAGATTTAATCTTGTAATTTAAGACTGAAAACCATGTCTATTAGTTTGAAATGAAAAAAAAATAAAATGTACAGCATAATGTGCATGATAGAATAATATAGTTATCAAACCAACTATGGCATGATTTATATAATATAAATACTTTATAAATTGAATATATAAAAAGAGACGAAACTTAACAATTTATGCTATAAAATTCAATTCAATAGCTAAATTATGCTACAGTTACAAGGATGATAATTAAAAAAGTTTATAATTTAAACAAAATTAGTGACTTGATTTCAAAATTATACAAGATCTTGACATGGGTGATATTTCCAAATTTTAAAATGTGTTGGGACCTGACGCATAATAAGTTCGTTAGTATAAAATGTTATTGAAATCCAGATTTTTGCCACCCTTTAGTCATATTTGAACAAATATATTGGAACACTATATATGGGTAGAAGTAAGTTAGCCACTTGACCAACCAATGGAAAAGCCAGATTTTAGGGCACACATTGGACCATTTTAAATACTAAACATTCTTTAATCTACTCAACTCAATTTAACTAAGTATTTTTTTAAATTATATGAGATTAACTACGTAAATATACTCCCTCTACTCTAATCTATTAAAGGGTAAGTTGACATTCAAATTATAATAAATTAAATATTTCTTAATAATTTTTGTTTGTATTATATTATGTCACGCTCTATCTCTAGTTTTACCATGTTATTTTAGGTTTTTCTTTACCTTTATTCTTTAATTTATATAATAAAATGATTATTATGTTTGTGCTGCCTCTAATTATCCTCAATTAACAGTGTTGATTGCATAGAGGCACATATGATCAAGAAGTGACATACACAACTATTGTAACAACCCCTTTTTTTATATAAATAATTTCCAAATGATAGGAGTGGTTAATATACTCATATGTATAAAAAAACAGAAAGCACGTTTGATTGGTTGAAACCCATCAACATTTTTTCAAAATTTACAAAGAATACTTGTTTTAAGGAAACGAAAAAATATTATTTTAAGAGCTTTTAATTTTTCTAAGTATTCAAGATCATGAACCAAATGAAGCCTAAATTTTTATTTTTTTATTTTTTTTGAATTCAAGCCTAAGAACTTGAGATAGGACTAGCAAGACCATATTATTGAATCTTTGTAGAACATTTAACCCCAAGACTACCCAGTAGATCTTCCTCAAAGACCACAGGTACAAAGGCTTTGTTTAAAATATTTTTGAAGGTATTTGACAATATCTGTTTCTTGTTAAATTATGATAAAAAAAATAATTTTATACTTTAAAAAAAAGTTAAGTTTTCTAAAAGCATTTTTCATAAAAATGCTTATTAGAAAAAACGCTTTTGACAAAGTTTCCTTAAACAAGTTCAAAGAGAGATTGAATATAAGAAAAAATTTTCTAACAAACTTATTAACATTCTCCTTAATAGCTAATGGATTGTTTTAAGCAGTACATTAATTATTTGATTCGAGGCAAATAAGGCGTAATTGGTAAAAATCCAGAATAGCATTACGCTAAAAGGCCACGAGGCGTAAAATCCGAAGCGTCGGGTTTTATTGATATCTTTTTCGACGGCAATCAGGTGAAAACCACGAAGTCTAATATGGGATCCACGTGGCAACCCAACCACTAGCCAGTGATACTCCCACCAAAAAACCGGTTTTTCATAACCAGTGCTTTTTTGTCTCTTATGCTCTTGAGTGCTGTAATCACAAAGACCTTTCTGCTTCTTCTTTTTCTTCTTCTTGTTCGTCTTCAATGAGCGAAAATTAGGGCTTTCACAAAGACATGATTTGCTCCGGCAGAATTCTCGCGATTTCGCCTTCTTCCACTCCTTTAATCCGTCGCAATTCAACCTTCACTCTCTCCAAATTCTTTCAAGCGAAGCTTAATTCCAATGTGAGATGGAGATCGATGGCTACCGAGCCCGAATCTTCTTCTTCTTCTTCTTTTGCATCGTCTCTTGATGCCGATAATCCCGACAAAAACGCGGCTGCGGGGTAAAAAAATTGATCTTTTTTTGGTATATATTGTGTGTAGTGGGTTGTAGAATAATTATACGTTGATTCAATTGAATACTGATTGAATGAAGAGATTGAACTTCATGAATTTTTAATGGCATCATGGTATTTTAAAAAAATTGTTAACTGGTAGCTAAAAATGGAGAAAATTTGTATCTTTGACGATGTTTATGAATAGGAAGGAATTCAAAATGGGTTTCCTTTCTGATAGGATAGATTGCTACTTATTAATAGGGGGATGCAGTCTTGGATTTTGAAGCCAAAGTGGAAATTTGTAGATTTTAATTAATGTTAGGAGAATGTGCCAGTTGGCCTTGACCGAACAAGTATATCTAGATACCGCACAGGGACTTCATCTCCTTTCCAAGCACCCCTGAAGTATGTTGATGTGAGATTTGCTCAACCCCATCGAAGAAAAGGATAGAAAGAAACAACGCTTCTAGGAGTCCTAGATTACCTTGGGAGATCCGGCAGGTCTTCGACTTCGCTCTCCAAGCTTCCTACTTGCAAGAAGAAGCTGAAATGACACTATCATGAGGAGCACCGGTGTGGTGCTGGGCTTGCTGGCCAATGACCCTCCGAAACCTAAGTCAGAGTTGAGATGACTAAAACTATAAAATCAGGTAGTAAGTTACTGTGGATAGAAAATGACTTACCTTTTTGGGTTGTACTCGAGGGTATTTATAATAGAGGTTCAGGGGCCCACTTGGTGGGGCATGTGGCACCATGGTGTCTCTCAGGGAGTGGTCCCCCATGAGGCGTGGTCGTTGCTTCTGGGCATGGTCCCGCATTAGGTATTATCAAAGAAGCTTAGGTTGGTAGGCCAAAATCTTTGAGTCCAATCCAATCTTAAGATTTGGAAACTATTGAAATAGATTTGTACATCCAGAATAGACCTAAAAAGACATGATCCCAGGCAGATACTTGACATGTCCCCCCTCTTCCAGGACAATCACAAGGGAAACACAAACCAAGATTTGCTTTATCCGGTATCAAACTGGAACTACGAGCGAATAGAATGGTATGAGGAGGTGATGGTGTTTTTTAATTTTCGTTCTAGTTCTTCTTTGTGACTGAAATGTAGTGCAACATCTACCTCCCAACTTCTGAGATGGAATGCACAAAGGAAGTTAGTTAGGTTGGTATTGAGGGCCTTTAGGTCGACACCTTGTGTAGATCTTTATAATCTTGTTCCTAGAGATTTGCATAGCTGCCACTGTCAAAAGCGTAATGGCTTGAAACGACTCAACATTTCAGATGCTCTGTTCAGGTCTGTTCGATTTGCCTCGAGATGTGATTTCCAAACATCAAAGGGTTCTGAGATTGAGGATCCTCAAATACAAATAGGACCCTTTGCCATTTGAGGGAGTTCATTTTGCCCCCTCCCTCATATCAACTCGACAAGCTAAGTCTTCGTTGGCCTACCAAGCCAAACGTCTTAAGTTCTTCCTTTCTCAATTAGTCGGTACGTGCTTTAATATTTGGTGTCCTCTTCTTCCTCTGAGTTTAGCTTGTCGTCTTCTTCAAATGCTTCTTCATTCCTGTCTGAGAGTACCTCTTTTTCCTCAAGTCATTCTTAGTTTGAGATATCATCTCACCCAGCTATGGAAATGTCTAGATCTCGGGACATACTTCATTCTGCCAAGGTGAGTTTAACGAGTCAGTTGATGTGGGTGGGTTGATGAAATCATGTCGTAAACGTTTCACCCATACAAACTAATTGGTCTGGTGCAAACCTCAACACATCTAAGTTGAGTACATTAGGTCGGTCAGACGAGGCTAGGACCTACCTTTATGGCACACGCTACATGCAAGCCAACAGGCTCGATGGTCCAAATGGGGGTTTGTAGGAGAGACAATATCTTGCAACACGTGGGGCAGGCCAAAATGAGCTTCAACAATTGGTGTTGTCTGTGGGGATCGACATCAATTGTGGGAATTGACATCAATATCAATGCTGTTGGCGTGAGTTGTCATTAGAATCAGTTAGAGAGATTATAGGGATTGAATGTAAATCGTGAGTTGTCATTAGAATCAGTTAGAGAGATTATAGGGATGAGTATTGAATGTAAATCCCCTGTTTCAAGGATCACCCATTATTCTAGTCATAACACTTGTATATCCTAGAATAGGTTTCAATTATCTTCTATATATATATATCTCCATATCTGTAAAGATTACAAGAAAGCAATATACAACTTTACCAAAAATCTGTCATGGTATCAGAGCAAATCGATCCATGGCTCTCTGTTCTCCTTGACGTTTGATCAAATTCCTTTTTCCTCATCGACATCAATGGAGGATACCGGTGACTTTGACAACTCTGGTGGACTCCAAACCAACACCATCCTCACAGAATTAACTACCCGAATGACAAAAGCTTTTACCAAAGCTCAGACCCCGACTCAGACCACGGAGAATTCCGCTGCACCGATTGGCATCAAGTTGGACGGCACCAACTATGCCCTCTGGTCCCAAGTTGTCGAGATGTACATCTCTGGAAAAGACAAGTTGGGATATATTAATGGAGACTTTCCTAAACCTTCTTCAACGTCTGCATCCTTCCGGAAATGGCGTACCGACAACGCCATTGTCAAGGGGTGGTTGATTAATTCCATGGGCCCTTCGTTGATTGGGAATTTTATTCGGTTTCCCACGGGAAAGCAAGTTTGGGACTCCATTGCGACTACATATTTTGATGGCAGTGATACTTCACAAGTCTATGACCTCCGACGTCGTGTAACCCGTCTGCGACAAGCTGGAGGTTCTCTTGAAAAATATTACAACGACCTCCAAGGCTTATGGCGTGAGATCGATTTCCGTCTTCTGAATCTGATGGAGTGTCCTACCGATATTAAAAACTATAACCATCTTCTGCAGGAAGACCGAGTGTACATCTTCTTAGATGGGCTTGACGATCAACTGGACAAGATTCGGGGTGACGTGCTGCAGATGTGTCCATTTCCTACCATCGAACAAGCTTACGCCCATGTTTGCCGAGAAGCAATCAGGCAAACTGTTATGATCACTGGCGGAACCAATGACACCCCAGGAGCAGTTTTGGCTTCTAAGGGTTTCAAAGCGGGAAAGTTAGCATCTTCCTCTACCGGATTTCTTTCACTGGGCAGTGGGAAATTCGGGGCATCCTCCAAGCCACAAAAGTTACCTGATGGCACCAAGTGTACTCACTGTGGAAATATGAAGCATACCCGTGAGACTTGTTTCAAGCTACACAGGTACCCCGACTGGTGGAATGAACTTCAGGCTCGGAAACGCCGTGACGCCACGAGAACTGATGGAGAGAAGGGGAAGGCTGCCCTGGCTATTGTAGAGTCACTCTTTCACTTACACCGCCTGTTGAATCTTCCCAGGGCGTGTTATCTCTTTCGGATTCAGGTAATTCTGGTGCTGCTTTATTTAGTTCTCATCAAGAGGCTGACAGTAGTACTTGGACACTTGACTCTGGGGCTACTGACCACATGAAGTTCGACGCCAATGATTTCTTGCACACTTCTCCACCGCGACGCACTAGCATTGCAAATGCCAATGGAGTTGTTTCTTCGGTCATCGGGGCTGGCACTGTGACTTTGTCACCTTCTCTCACATTATCTAATACTTTATTGGTTCCCTCCATGTCTCATAAGTTACTCTCTGTCAGCCAAGTAACAACAGACTTAAATTGTATTGTGCTCATTTATCCTACTTTTTGTCTTGTTCAGGATATTCTCACGAAGGAGATCATTGGGCGTGGTACTAAGAGGGGGGGATTATACTGCATGGATGATTTCAGTGTGGGCCGAGCACATCACATGCATCATCCGAGTGGTACTAAGGAGAGACAGATTTGGCTTTTACATCGTCGGTTGGGACATCCGTCGTTTGGTTATATGCAACATTTGTTTCCTGATTTGTTTTCACATATATCAACTGTTGACTTTAAGTGTGATACTTGCATCCTTGCTAAAAGTCATCGAGTTACTTATCCATTGAGTATGAATAAAAGTGAGGTTCCGTTTGCTTTAATTCATTCTGATTTGTGGGGTCCCTCTCCTGTTTCTACTGCATCTGGTAATCGTTGGTTTGTAATATTTGTTGATGATTGTACTCGCATGACTTGGCTATACTTGCTGAAACATATAGATGAAGTATTGAGTGTGTTCAAATCATTTCATGTAATGGTTCAAACTCAATTTTCAGCTAAGATACAGATTCTCAGATCCGATAATGGTGGTGAATATGTTAACCGGGGGTTCCATGATTATTTCCAATACCATGGAATTCTTCATGAAACCTCCTGCCCGCAGACTCCTCAGCAAAATGGTGTTGCTGAACGGAAAAACCGACATATACATGAAACTGCTCGTGCTCTTTTACTTGGAGCTCATGTACCCAACCGACATTGGGGTGATGCTGTTGCAACAGCTGTGCACCTCCTCAACCGTATGCCATCCAAAGTCTTGGGTTTTAAAACACCCCTACAGGCCCTTTCAACTCATGTGTCCTTGCCCACAATGTTGATGATTCCTCCTCGGATCTTTGGATGTGTAGCTTTTGTACATCTTCATAAGAATCAACGCACAAAACTTGATCCTTGTGCTGTTTGGTGTCTGTTTTTAGGGTATGCCGTCCATCAAAAAGGATACCGCTGCTATGATCCGACCACCAAGCGCACCTATGTAACTATGGATGTCACATTTCTGGAATCCGACACGTTCTACTCTCCCTCGGTATCCAACTCTTCTCTTCAGGGGGAGATCCAAGATGAAGAGCAGAATTGGTAAAGATTTGACTAGCAGGATTTTAATGACATAAATATGGTGGTCAATAGGGAACTTGATATAACTCCGAATGCATCTCCGGAGGATGACATAACTTTAAGAGCGACATCTACACCACCTGAAGTTGAACCAGAATCCCCCCACTCCTCAGTACTTGAAGAGCCATCTCCTGAGAATATCCCTGAGGTAAACTCACCCATTGCACCTCCGACTAATAATGATAAGGACACTTCTGCTGGTTATATCTTACCTTTCAGGAATAATTGTGGCAAGCCACCAAATAGGTACTCTTCAGAAATTGAGGAACGAAGGTCAAAGTATCCAATTGCCAACTATGTATCCACAAAGAGACTGTCTGAGCCCCTCAAAACATTTGTGCACGAACTTTCCTCATGCCATGTTCCCACTAGTGTTCAAGAAGCTCTAACAGACCCTAAGTGGACCCAGGCTATAAAAGAAGAAATGGAGGCATTACTGAAGAACAAAACATGGGCGCTCTTGTTCCGTTACCTGAAGGAAAAAAGACGGTGGGGTGCAAATGGGTGTTCTCCATCAAACATAAGGCAGATGGATCGATCGAACGGTATAAAACAAGGCTGGTGGCAAAGGGTTATACACAAACATATGGCGTGGACTATCAGGAAACCTTCTCACCAGTGGCCAAGTTGAATACAGTTAGAGTCTTGCTATCTCTAGCAGCAAATCTTGATTGGCCACTGCACCAACTTGATGTAAAGAACGCCTTCCTTCACGACGATCTTGAGGAGGAAGTGTATATGGATATTTCACCAGGCTACACGAAAACCTCAAAGACTGAGGCTGTGTGCAAATTACAACGAGCACTGTATGGACTGTAGCAATCACCTCGAGCATGGTTTGGGCGATTTAGCTTGGCAATGAAGAAATATGGTTTTCAACAAAGTAATTCAGACCATACACTCTTCCTAAAACGTCAACTGGGCAAGGTAACAACTTTGATAGTCTATGTAGATGACATGATTAATACTGGGAATGATCCAGAAGAAATTTTGAGACTCCAAAAGCAGTTGGCTACTGAATTTGAGATGAAAAATTTGGGAGGACTTAAATATTTTCTGGGAATTGAAGTGGCTAGATCAAAGCAGGTATATTTCTCTCCCAACGAAAATATATACTTGATCTACTATCTGAGGTGGGATTACTGGATTGTGAGCCTATAGACACACCAATAGTTCAGAACCACAGACTTGGAGAATATCCAGATCAAGTGTCGACAAACAAAGAGAGGTACCAGAGGTTGGTTGGGAAACTTATTTATCTCTCACATACTCGCCCAGATATTGCTTATGCTGTAAGCGTAGTAAGTCAATTTGCATTGTCCTAGTGAGGATCACATGGATGCAGTAATCAGGATTCTTCGATACTTAAAGTCATCCCCTGGAAAAGGACTTATGGTTTCAAAGAATAATCGTCTAAAAGTTGAAGGATACACTGATGCAAATTGGGTAGGGAATATCTTAGACAGAAAGTCCACTTCAGGTTACTTCATGTTTGTTGGCGGGAATCTGGTTACATGGAGAAGCAAACAAAAGGTAGTGGCGTTATCAAGTGCTGAAGCCGAGTTCCCTGGAATGGCTAAGGGTCTTTGTGAGCTCCTCTGGCTAAGGAGACTATTGACAGAAATCGGCTTTGCTCCTAGCTCCGAGATGGATCTGTTTTGTGACAATAAGGCGGCTATTGATATTTCTCACAACCCTGTCCAGCATGATCGCACAAAACATGTGGAGGTAGATCGACATTTCATAAAACAAAACCTTGAAACCAAGATAATTCGTTTTCCTTTCGTGAAGTCTGAAGACCAGTTAGCGGACATACTTACAAAGGCAGGATGCAGCAAGAACTTCTACAACTCACTTGACAAGTTGGGCATAAGAGATTTGTATGCGCCAACTTGAGGGGGAGTGTTGGCGTGAGTTGTCATTAGAATCCGTTAGAGAGATTATAGGGATGAGTATTGAATGTAAATCGTGAGTTGTCATTAGAATCAGTTAGAGAGATTATAGGGATTGAATGTAAATCGTGAGTTGTCATTAGAATCAGCTAGAGAGATTATAGGGGTGAGTATTGAATGTAAATCCCCTGTTTCAAGGATCACCCATTATTCTAGCCATAACACTTGTATATCATAGAATAGGTTTCAATTATCTTCTATATATATATATCTCCATCTCTGTAAAGATTACAAGAAAGCAATATACAACTTTACCAAAAATCTGTCAAATGCATCCGTGTGAGGTGTTACGGCTGGGGGCCTAGTGTTGGTAGGTTCAACTCTAGAAGCTTAGTTCTACATTGACCATGTGCTCCTTCGAGTTAAGACTCTTATGAAGCCTCACCCCCTCATACTAGCAAGCGGCCTTTTCCCAACTTGCCTATAAGGCACGCGCTACGTGTGTGCCCAAAGGCCCGACTTGGGGGCCTATAGGAGGGATATCTTGCAATGATCGGGTGGGCCAAAATGAGCTTCAACAAAATATAAAAAAGCATCCTTGACTGTATCACTTCTTGAGACCCAACACCAAAAATAAAAACTTTGCTTCTTGGGAATTTTTTGAGATGTGGGCTGTTACATGGCTTAATCAACTTAACAAAACCTTTTATCAATTGCATGGATCGACTACATGAATATGCTTCCTCCACCCCACAAGTATTTTAATTTTTTTTTTATCTATTGAAGAGTGAACTTTAAGAAAACTATGATCTTGAGCTTTTGCAAGCACTTGGCACTTGAAATTTTCAGAATTTGAAAAATCTGTCCCGAAGGTCAAATTCATTTTTCCCTTTACAAAGCTTACTCAATTCGACAAAACCTTTTTTCGAACTACGTGGGAATGGTTACATGAATTTGCTTCCCCCAGCCAACAAGTATACTTTTATTTTTCTTATTATCGAAGAGTGAACTTAAAGAAAAATATGATTTTGAGTTCTTGCAAGCAATTGGAAATTTCCAGAATTAAAAAAAGAAAAAAAGAAAAGAAAAGAAAAAACAGTGATAACTGCATATACTTCCTAAATTCAAATTCATTTTCCCCTATCCTATCTCTTGGCAAAAGGAGAGACAGAATCAGGAAAAAGCTTCAAAATCTCAAACCCTAGTAGCACCTCAACAAGCTGAGTTTGGTTTGTTAATTAATTGAACTTGGCTCTTATGCTCAAGTTTGGTTTGAATACACATTGTACCTAGCTGAATCCCATTGAGGCTGAATCCCATTGAGGCTGAATCAAACCTGCATAGTTCATGAACTTGGTCTTTATGCATCCTTACTCAAAATTAAATATCTAATAGCACTTTCAACTGAACAATGTGGAAAAGGTGAACCACTAGAAATTTAAAAAGGGATGAAATGATGATTCAGGAAGCATTCAAAATTTCAAATATTGAATGTCTTAGAAAGCAGACACGGAAGTGATCCTGAAATTGTATTTGATTATGTGGATAATCATTAACTGTTTACTGCACTTTATTAATCTTTTTCCACAAATTTCCTTCTGAATACAGATTTTGCATCATAGAAGGGCCTGAAACAGTCCAAGACTTTGCTCAAATGGAATTGCAAGAAATTCAGGATAATATTCGAAGTCGTCGCAATAAAGTCTTCTTGCTTATGGAGGAGGTAGGCTCCAATGAAAAAACATAAGTCTTGGAAGTTTTTAGTATTGTAGCATGTTTCTTTTTTTTTTTTTTTGTTGGTAAAAAATGGAAATTATATTAAACGAGGAAAATAATCCAGAGGGGGCAAGAGAACCCCTAAAAGGTGCAAGTCACGACAAATTAACCTTTTTTTAAAAAAAATTCAGATCTCCTATGGAGAAATACATTTTGTATTGTAGTATTTTTCACATTGGATTATTCTAGAATTTCGTAGGCTTTTGTTGGAATGTTGATTAGTTTCATCTCTAAATGTAAAAGTAGTTGTTAAGAAAGAGGAAGTTGGGTTGCACTTTAGTTTACTTTGGTGCATGACATATTATTCACCAATAATGGAGTATACTAGTTTGCACCATTGCATGTAAAGTTAAGCTCCTAGCCTCCTAGCACGGTGGATATTTTTTTCTGCATCTATACACACGAGTAGTTGCTCTAGATTAGTATGATGAATTAATGGAAAATATTCATAATTACCTTTGAGAATCACTACTTATCAATCTCATCCTCTAGTGTCATGAACTTGTTGTTCTTAAATAGAAGAAATAGTAAATATGTCTAAATAGCTTACTTTAATGATAGCTTGACATGCATTGTTGGGCCTCTACCTACCATCTATAGCTTTTATGTCATATGGTTTCTTACATGGTATTGGAACGCAGGCTAGCAAAATCTCATCTCACTTGCAGTCTTGCAATTGGTATGATATAATTCAATTACGGGTTGATTGTTGGCTAACTCTTGCAGGTTCGCAGACTTAGAATACAACAGAGAATTAAAAATGTTGAACTTGGAATCACAAGCGAAGAGCAAGAAAATGAGCTTCCTAATTTTCCATCATTTATTCCATTTTTGCCAGATTTGGTAAGAGATTGCCTTTCATAAGATATTGTCCCTAGGGGGAAATGTGTTTCCATTGCACATGTTACTTTACCAATTTTATTTACTTTATAACATAGCTTATATATGTTGGAGTAATTAATGAGAGGGATTTAAGGGACAATAATAAAAAAGCACATGTCCATTGGTTTGTGATACTCTTCAAAGGGAGCTCTTTTATAAACTTTAATTTAATATACATTCTTGCTGCATGGTTTCAGTATTTTACCTATTGTTGGTTTCACTTTCTAAAAATCACTTTTTTCATTTCTAACATTTCATCATAGAGTCACGAAAATGATATATATTCATTATATTGTACGTAGAGCTCAGCGAATTTGAAGCAGTATTATGCTACTTGTTTCTCTCTTATCGCTGGAATCATCATCTTTGGAGGACTTCTTGCTCCTACGGTAAGTTTTTCTAATGTTGTTAGTAGACTTAACTTTGGTGCTTCTCCTCTTCTTGACCTCTTTTGCTTCATCTGTTTTTTTATGGTTTATTACCTTGCTAATTTAAGGTCCCTGTCTGTCAGTTATGTTGTCCTGGTTAGATGCTTCTGCTACTTTTTTTGGATGAAAAGGATAATTTAGGAAAGTGAGCATGAAGGGAACTCTATCTACTGAATTAATGACAAAAAGAGGCTAGCCTGGTGCACGAAGCTCCCGCCTAAGTGCAGGGTCCCGAGGAAGGGCCGGATCACTTTTGGGCCTATTGTGTGCAACCTTATGCATTGCCAGAGGTTGTTTCCACGACTTGAACCGGTGACTACATGGTTACACGGCAACAACTCTTGTTGTTGCGCCAAGACTTCCCTTCTACTAAGTTAATGATTGTTTCTTTATATGTGAAGGAGGTGGCCGGGTGGCCTGACTAGTCAGCGTACACTTAGTGATCTGAACCCAAAAAATAGTGGTCACTTGGTACATTGAAAGAATTTTAGGATCAAATATCCTTATTCTGTAGGACATGGTTACTCTTGGAGATGTTATTGCCTCCTGAAGTTAAGTATTAATTATCAGTGCAGGTATTTTAGATACGAGGTGTCTCAAAGTTGAATTTATAATCAATGAAGTTAGAAATGTAAGTACATTAGGATTAGTTCTCAAAGGAAAACAAGAGTAAGGAAGTGTGATTGGAGATGAGGAGCTGTTTTGTTCATCAAGTGAATTTATTATTGTGTGAATCTGATGTTTAGTGGTAGGAGAAGGGAAGGAGGCGGCAAATTTAAAGCTTCTCTGTGCTGTTTAGTATGACTTTTAAATAGTTGCTCCTTTGAAGATTATCTCTAGCTTGCCCAGCATGGTAATATTTTGTTGTTTATTTCTTTGGAGATAATCATTACTTGCTGGCTCTAGCTTGACTTTCGATTCGGTTCCATCTTGCTAATAGAGCATGCATTGTATCAAAGCAAATTAACTTGCAGAACCAACAAGTGGTTGGCTCAGTGGAAGCGGGCTGAGTGCCGAGGTCGTCCCTGTATAGAAGTTCTAGGGTTCGATTCTCGGAGGCCCCCTTGTTGGAAGAGGTCTACCATTCCGCTCCCGCCCTGAACAAGGTTTAGTCCCATACCCAAAGGGTGTGGGGATACATCGTGAAAAAAAAAGTGCAGAACTGGTGAATTCATTTGCATGTTTCTTCATGAAATTTTTGGTAACTTGATGTTCTATTACCTACAGTTGGACTTGTGAAAGAGCTAATTTTAAATATTGACTCATAGTGTTTGAAATGGCTTTAATTGACACTTATCATCTCTACTAGTTGTTTCATAACCCTAATCACAATGTAGAGTTTGTCCCTCATTGGAAGAACATGCATGACTGTTTAAGTGGACATTTTTTTAGCGCTTCAAGATTTTATTCTTGATATGCTGATGATGATGTCCTTGCAATGATTTTGATTCCTCTAGATGTGAGATAGATTCTCTGATTCTTGTTCTTGGGTATCCTTATTTAAGTGGTTGATGGTGAATGGAAATTTGAGGTCACGATGCTTTTATCTTCTTTTTGCTAGTTTGAATATTCTTTATTTTTTGTAAAGATATAAATCTGATTGAACCTTAATTCTCCCTTTTTTGTGTTTAATTTCAAACACAGTTGGAGCTGAAATTAGGATTAGGAGGGACATCATATGAAGATTTTATTCGTAGTGTGCACCTGCCATTACAATTGAGGTATATGCCCATATGCGTACATTTTGTATGCCACTCTCTCTCTCTTGCTTTCAATTTCTTGGAAAACCACCTTACTTTATTCTTTATTTCTTCTACTATCGCAATAATTATAGAAATGTATAATTATTACTTTGATATTATCAACAATGTACTTTTCAACATTTTACAACTCAACTTAACAAAGCTTTTTCCCAACTACATGCTTTTTAATATTGTTAGAGAAAATATACATGCAATAAAAGAAAAGTAGATGACTTCATGTTGTCATTGTTGATTGATGTTATTCGTCATACTATCAACTCCTGTTTTGGCCCCAAAAGACTAAAAACTTTTAGGACTTAAAACTATGCTACTATTATTATCAGAATTGTGAATCCGAATCAAATGTCATGGGGGCTTGGTGAATTGAAGTGGGATTCAAATTAGTGAAATGTATGATTAACAATACAAATGTGAATTGTAATTTTTTTTTTATGTATTTAATGCCACATAGTAATAAGGGCATTAATATTGTTTAGGTAATTAATGATTTAGGCTGACTCAACAAATGATTTTAATTGATTCAATTGAACTAGAGATTCTGTTTGATACACTTTCATACAATTCACAAGTATAGCGGGTCATGAACTCAATTCAACTAGACCTGTGATCAATCATATCATGAATCGTATGATTTATTGATTTGAATTGCAATTTTGATTACTATGTATGGTACTACATGTTGCAAATTTTGGTTACATGTAGGGAAAAAACTCTAGCATTTTTTATTGCTATATGTATATTGTGATTCTCCATATCTTGTTTATAAACTAGTCTCTTTCTTACCTCAAGTATTGTGGGTCAGCTAAATAAATTTTAGTTGCCATTCAACTTTATTTAGATCCAAATTTCTAGTCAAGGTGCTTTAAAATATTGAGAGGAAAACTAAAACGATATGAGCTGAGGTACTGAAAGCTAATTTGATGGCACTTGAATTAATAGGAGCAATGGATATGTGTTATTGGATAAATAAAAGGAGGCATGACTTTTGGAGTCATTTATAGGGAGTCATTGACTCTATAAACCTAAGGGGATGATTCAATGGCAAAGTTGAGCCTAGATAAGTGCCTCAGGTAGTGTAGGTCCTATGTTACTTGGACTTGGGTAGGAGTGTGGGATATGGGTACATATCTAGAGGTACGACTTGTTCATTTTAAAATTCTAGAATACTTGGACCCGGGTAAAAGTGTCTCAAAATTTTGATTTGGGTACTTGGACAATGTTATATTCACTTGAAGCCTATATTATATGTTTTTCTTTCTTTCTTTTCTTCTTTTCAATTGTTTGTTGTCCTTTTTGTTCCCCCACTTAAATTAATCATCACCTATTAATCATTATCTTCTTTCATGCTTTCTCTTCTTTCCATTGGAGAATCCTTATGGAATATTCTAAATCTGAAGTATCAAACACATATCCCATGCCCATGCCGTATCATGAAGTGCCAGACACGGGTATGTCGGGCTACAATAAAGAGTCCAGGTAGCACAACATAGGTCTAGGTGCAACTCCCACAAGAACCATAAGTAAAGCTTCCTCTTGGGGCAACCCACTGAGTCCAATATGGCCTTGTTTACCCAATGTGTGTGGGGGGCAGGAGGACTACCAAGCTCAGTGTGAGTCTGATAACCATGGGATGGTTAGCCGAAAAAATAAAAAATAAAAGAAATACAGACTATTCTCTGCTTTATCATATTTCTTTTACTTAATAGATATTTTTTTCCTTAAACGTGCAGTCAAGTTGATCCTATAGTAGCCTCTTTCTCTGGAGGAGCAGTTGGGGTGATCTCAGCCTTGATGGTGGTTGAAGTAAATAACGTCAAACAGCAGGAACAGAAACGATGCAAATACTGTCTTGGAACGGGTGTGCACTGTTTGCATGATTACTATTACCTGGGCTTTCCAGGATGTACAAACAAGCATATTATCTATTTGTTAAAAAATAGGCACTGACTTTTTCATTGTTGATTTCGTCGTTCTTTTTGTTCGCGAATGTTTGTAAATGTGTGCGACATGTGTTTGTAGTTCATAGATAGACTTATTTGATTTTTCAAATTCAGCTTATTTCACTAGCATTTCATTTTCAGTTCATATTTAGGTTCATGTAGATTATGGATTGTCAGGTACAGCATATGTGGTCAGAGTAACACGTATGTGTGTTTTTTAGATATTAATAGGACTGGTTTTAGAAGAAAAGAAAAGAAAAATAATATTGAAGAGGTTTAGAATCACCTTTCTGCTTAAGACTATACTGCTGTCAAGTTTATTGTTACATGTTTTCTGAAAACAGATGAAGACTATTCCCAATTAGTAGTGGTTCTCTTGTCCTACCACATGAATTTATAAAGTCAGAAATGCAAAAGTGTATAATCTCCTCATCCAGAAATAATAGAGGTTGTCACAAGGTAGAAACTCTAGAGGATTCCTCACATCCAGTGTAACCTTTCCTTTGAGAAGACTATCCAATGTAATTTTGGTATTAATCTTTTACTCTTTGCAACAAAAACCTCAAGTTATCAAATCACAAGCCTGTGTTGTAAATTGCACGGTGCCTCTTGCCTACTTTCATTTAGTGTTGCCTCTGATGGTTATTCGTGGTCCATACAGCCTATCACAGCAGCTCATTTGTTACGTTTTTGTTCTTTCTATTTAGATTTGTGGTATTGTCAACTTTAGACACTGACCAAATTAGAAGATTGGTTGTGCAAGTCAGATGCTAATTTATTTACAATTTGAAATGTAGTTGTGATTGAAAAGAGTTATATAGCATGTCTTCTTGTTAGTTTTTCTCTGATTGATTGATTTGTTGCTATAGGATATCTTGCTTGTGCCCGCTGTTCCAGCACAGGTGCTCTCGTTCTTATTGATCCAGTTGCAACAGTTAATGGTGGGAATCAACCTTTATCACCACCTAAAACAGAAAGATGTTCAAACTGTTCAGGAGCAGGAAAGGTACAATGCCTGCAAATGTTATTTGTATTTCTTTTTTCAGAAAGTTTGTGAAAAATGTTTTCTTGATGGATGGAATGTTTGGTCCCTACTTCTGCCATTAAAATATTTATTTAGGGGTTTGTTCCAGTCTATCATTGGAAATTGAGTGGAATATATTACTCTGCCAAATTCTTTAAGATATTCATAAATGGAACATTGTTGCATATAAACCCTTTTGATGTGGCGAAACACGAAAGGTTTAGTTCTGTTTTTCATGTGATGAAATATTAGTCCTCCTCCGTCTTCATTGTATTTGATGATGCATATAGAGTAAGATTCACACACGAAGGTTGTTATCAAATTTTGTATGACTGCTAAAACATAATCACAATGTTGATGAATTTGGGCAATTCATCTCATAAGATTGTAACACTTTGATTTCTCCATTAGATTAGGTGATCTTTCATGGTCATCGATATAGATATTTCAAGTTATAGTGTTAATTTGATCGTTTAAATAAATATTTTGAATTGAAGTATTATTGCATTTGATGCATTTATTAGGATAGCAGTGAAACCAACCTTATAATAATTGTTACCTGACTTTAATCTCACGTCACTTAACAGCAAATGTTGATGAGGTAACCACTCTAGTATTGCAATGTCAGTATCAAAGTATCTATATCATAACAGCAACACTAAGAATAAGTCATTTGTAATGTTTGATGAGGTGACTAATCAATTTTTGCCTCTTCTCTTCCTTTAATAATTCTAGAAAACCCGAAAGAGTTGGTGTTGTCATCATGTGTGCAAAGATCCTAAAACCCTCTACATGTTGAAGATGCTGGAAGGAAGATTACTTTTTCTGATTGTCACCTCAAATGAATCATTTTTGTCTTTTAACATTGTCATTACTGAGTATCATCTTATCTATCATCCCTTCTTTTTTGATAAATAAGAACTTAAGAAAAATATTTCACTTGTTACGCATTGTTCAGCATCCTTGTTGTCCAGGCCCATATTCTTTAAACCTTGGGAAGTACATTGGTGTGAAACAGTCTGTAATTCTATTGGAAGCTGTTCTTATTGCTTTTCTTAGTCGCTGTTTGGCTTATGAAATCTTGACATTATTTGGCAGGTTATGTGTCCTACATGCCTTTGTACAGGAATGGCCATGGCAAGTGAGCATGATCCAAGAATTGATCCATTTGATTAGAGGTGCATTCTCCAATTTAGTGTCTTGACGCAAAGGAAAGTGTAAAATGGTTGTTTTAGCATGTCTATATATCTTACAAATGAGAAAGAGTGATCCTGTGTATATTAACAATGTAAGAGAGAAATGATGCTAATACATGTTTATGTCCTCCAAGACAATCTTATTTATAATCTTAAAGCTGCTGTGCATTCATGTGTCTTAATACTTGTCTTCAATACTTGATTGACTAGATCTTTTTTTTGAATTAGAAATCTGCGCAGAATTACAGCGTGGAAAGTTTGAGTTTACTATCTTTATAATTAATTAATTACTGAAAAGGTATTGGAAAAGAAGATAGAAGAGATATGAGCATTAATATATGACTTCAACTTTGCAATTTGTTTTGTAATGTATGCACAGTTGCTGTGCAAGTTCTGCTATTATCCATAAGAAACCTTGTAACTCACATTTCTTCAGAAGTAGCTTTTGGTGGTAGTGTTTTGTATCTGTTGTTCTATAATTGAAATACCTTAGTTTGTCAAAAAATGATATCTACAGAAAAATTAAGAGTCTAGAAGGGGATGGTGGATGTTTCTATTCTATGAATTTAGAAGTGAGTTAAAATTGGTAGTTGAGTTTCCTTTTTTTGGGGGGATGATAATAATTTGGTTGAGCATCCTTATATTTTGAAGTTGTTTCTGAGTTAAAACTGTTTTTTATTTTCTGAACACAGCTGAAGCAATAATATTAAAGAAACTCTTGATCTAGGAATATGTATTAACTGTAAGATCTACTAGAGTAATTGTATTGTTTTAGCTATTAGTGAAGGGAAGTATAGTACTTTTTATGCTCTTCAAGATCTATGATGAAACACGAAGTCTTATGTTTTACTTGATTAATGAATACTTCTCTCCTCCTCTTTTTTCCCTTGTGAGAGTTTTCTTTCTTTATATACAGTGAAGTATCAGATTTTTGATGATTTCTCACTGATGTTATTCTGCTGAATGATATGATTAGAGGGTTTACGTGATTACAATTACTCGATGTAGCAAAGATTCCACACAAAGCAAGTGGGTGACGTGAAGATTGGTGATGCAAATTGAACCAACCCCTAAGGAAGAGGTTCCATGTTTAGGTTCAGATATTCATGAGGGAATTCATAGATTAGAGTTGGTGGCTATGATTGGAAATGGCCTTTTCACTTACATGCAATGCATGCATGCCAACCAAACTAAAGAGAAACTTTTAAAAGAAGACTGGTTACTTATTATTGATGTTGAATTATAGTGCTATTTTGGAAAGTAAGAAAATATAAGATGAAAGAATTTATAAGACAGCTCTGAGAGTAGTTAGTAGTAGACAAAGAAAGATCTTGGGGTGCCATGTTTTGTTCTTTATTGGATTCACTAGCACTACGTAACTCACTAGGGCTAGTTGTTTAATTTGTTTTGAGGGTAGAGTTCCAATAGAATAGAAAGTGGTTTTCCAATTAAGTTTTTCCAATTAAGTTGAACCAGAACATCTAGCAGTAAATCTGCACATATATCCAACTCATAGGTAAGACTATAGTTCAGGATTTCATATGGGCTAAGTGATTTGTACTTATTTTGTGGCTTTCTTACATGATCTGATGGTAATAAAAGCCTTTGGAATTTTCTATTGTTGACTTGATAGAATCTTAAGGTTAGGCCCCCTTCCCTTTGTAGTCCGGATACAATTTTTTTGTATCTGAAAATCGAAAACACAGAAAATACATTTGGTTTGAGTGAATCCAAAAACACCTTTTAACTTTTTATTAAAGAAATATGTTGTTTTCATAAAATGATAAAAGTCGTCTTTTGAGTTTTTTATTTTTAAATTATATTCTTATTTTTGAATCACTAATTAAACTCAACCTTAGCTTCATCTTTTTATTGTAAGGTTTAGATTTTTTGCTTGATATTTGAAAATACCTTCTTATGAGATTACTTGGGCCACTAAAAGAAAAAGGAAGGAGGACGATTGCAAGAAAAAAGAAACTTGACAAAGTATATAGCATAGTAGAGATCCTGTATATAAGATATCTTGCTCAATTTGTTAGATTAAAGAAATGTGTTATTTTGCTTCATGCGGAACTCCATGTGAATTGGAGTGTGTGCCCTTTGTCCCCCTACTCTAGTAAATTGAGTAAAAATGATGCTTTTACCTCATTGTCTGTAATAATTGAAAAGAATGATACATTTTTGTAATTGAAGTGAAGAAAAAAGGTTAGTTTTTTGTTGAAGCTAAAAACAGCTTCTTAGGACTAGCACCTCTGAAAGCTGAAAATCAACTTTTTTAATCATAATCCATGCTTGTACTTAAAAGAAATAAGCAAAACAACTTTTAATCGCTGAAACACAAAGGCCCTATGTGCCAACATGGAGTTCGTGCAGTTGATAAAAAAGGTGGCTTTGGAACTTAAAGGTTCTAGGTTCAACTCTTGTCATTGCCTTACCCTAGGGGATGAGGGAGATTAATGGGTCAGGAACGGGTCTGATATCTCCTCAAGAGTGCGGTATGATGATGGATTATGATGGAGCTGGTTATATAACTAACTAGTAACTACTAATATTGTTTCTTTTAAAATAAAAATAAAAAAAATAATAATTAAAAATCCAAAAAGAAACAAGGCCCTATGTTAGAAAATGACTGATATATCAACCAACATTGAGTTGGTGCAGTTGGTAAAGTGGTGGTTTTGAAACCCATAGGTTCCAGGTTTAACTTTTGCCACTACCTTATCCTAGGGGGTGAGAAAGATTAATGGGTCAGGAACGGACCTGATATCTTCCGAAGAGTGTGGTATGATAATGAAGCTGGTTATACAACTAATTATTAACTTTTTATCTTCTCAAAAAAAGAAAAAAGAAAAAGAAAATGACCTATATCCCCAAGCCTATGGACCCTATAATTGGAAAAGTTAATGGACCATAGGTTCTCTAATTGGTAGTTGGGATAAGGCACAGGGAATATGAGACATTTCAAGGAAAATGAAGATGATGACTTGTACCTTCTATTACATGCCTAACTGGTATTTGGTAATATGCTTCCAAGTTTGCTTCCCATGTATACTTTTGAAGGTCTTTCATCTTGCTATTGATATGAAATCATGTCCTAGTCAGGGCTAGGTTTCTTCACTTCACATTATTATGGGGAAGCAATGTGTCAATGTGCACAAGGATAAGCATTGAGAATCTTATATGCATTGTCAATGTCAATTGTTTTAGTTATATTTATATATAACTACATGGGTGATTATTTGGTGTCATATTTTTTTTCATATACCAAAAGTATTCTTTTATGGATTGAAATAGTATTTCTATAACTAATTATAACCTTGTACTTTCATAACTAATGCATACAAATAAAATTCTCTATATTAAATTTAACAAAAAAAGGTGGAAGTTTAAAATTTTAAAAGGAAAGGAAAAAGGGGAATACGTAGTTCACGGGCTCCTGCCTTTTCGGGTTTTAAAAAGCAATGACATATGCAACTTTACCTTTTTATTAGAGAAGTTATTTTTGGATTCAAACCCATGACTTTCAAGCACAATGTTGCAAACTCAACATTGTGCCCAACGTCTTTCCTCCTTCTCTAAAGAAGATTGAAATAAATGTTTTTGTGCATGTGAAAAGGCAATCAAGAATAAATAAGAAGAGTGGTTAAGTACTATTTAAAATTATAATTTTTTTTGCTTGATCTTTTTTTTTTTTTTTTTTTCTTTGGTTGAATCCCCTATGTACTTGATATTTGGCTTGTAGCCAAGCACATTAATCCTTTCTTTAGATACATAAGTGGTGGGATTTAAATTTATGACCTCAAAGCTGTCTCTACCTTTTTATTGATTGAAATAAGTTGTGAGCAACAATAGGATGGACTAGTATGACTATAATGAAGCAGATGATAACTTAGGGTTGTATCATTCATTGCATTGCTAAGTATATTTTGAGTCAAAGAAGAGTTCTCAAATGTGTTTCTTATAAGAACTTGAGATTCCATTTCCTAACTCATCATTTAAATGGTAATTGCTGTCTTGAACCAACTGCACAATAGTAGGAACAAAAGCTTTTTATTCTTATTTTCTGACCAGCAAAGCTACATAACAGATAACTTATATGGATCAAGTGAACACCAACATACACACAAACTATAACTTATATGAATTAAGAAATGATTGAGGATTATTAGGCCTTGTCCACCACACTGTAATCTATGTTACCAGAACTCGAGTATGGGTGTTAGATACGGGTACATATTTAGAGGTCCGACTTGTTCATTTTCAAATTCTAAGATACGGGGATTTGGATATATTATATGTTGTTATTTCTTTTTTTTTCTTCCTTTTACTCATTTATTGTTCATTTTATTCTCTCACTTAAAAGTAAATTTCACCTATTAATCATTATATTCTTTCATGCTCTCTTTTTACTATAGAGAATCTATATAGTAATATTCTAAAATCTAAAGTGTCAGACACATCCCATACTCATCTCATGTCGTATCTTGAAGTGCGGATACGGGTACGTCGGGCTAAAGTGAAGAGTCCGGGTAACATCAACTATAATCTATAGGAACCGTAGATAGAACTAGGAAAGCTGTATAGTTGAGTCATAGGCTACTCCTGCCTGCCAATAACTAGGAATTGCATTACTTGCTTGCATCCACTGTTGCCCACCGCTTCCACTCACTTGGAACCTCATAGTAAGGGTACCCTTTGGAGGGTTAGGGATGTCCCAGACCGCTCCAAAGGCTTCGCGCATTCCCCGCCATTGCTTGCAATCCTCCTGTACCACAGCGGAACACATCATAAACACTAGCTTCATTCAGTTTTAACTCCTAATAATTCTTCTTGAAATTCATTGAACTGGTTTTTGTTCCATACCTGCCATATTTCGACAGCAGTGATGTCGCTTTGGCCAGCTTGGTATATTATGATTATGGCCAGGTACTCTGGAAATCTGCTATGTTCATGGATCTTGAACATGAGGTTGTAGCCTGGGTACTGGCACGAGATCCTGCAGTGGAGTAATACAGACATGTTACATACTTAAATTTCCTTCTTTGCCCTTAAATGCTTGTTGAATCATCACTAACCTTCGGTATTCTATGTCCACAACACCATAAGCCATCAGTTCCAAAGCCAGGTTTGGACGAGCCAATTTGCTGAACCCCTGTGGGCTAATAATGAAATCAGTGTAGTCACCCTCACCGTGGTCAGTAACAACCAGCTTCACTCCATCTTCAGTGCAGAGTTGTGGAATGGTGCACCTGACCTGGTTAGTTCATAACGCATTATCAATCTTATTTACATGCAGAAAAGGTGAAAAAGAAGCAAGTAGGCAAACACCATTTAGAACTTCTAAATATTACCTTCCTCTTATTTAAGGAAAGGTTAATATAATATGACCCCTATATGCAAATAATTGAAAGTTACTTCCCATGGTTACTTACTTTGATCAAGTACTGACCAGGCAGGTAAAAGTCTTAGAAGACCTGAGTCAACTTGGTTAAATTATAGCTGCTAAAAATGACCAAATTTTGAAGTGGTTTACATGCTTTAATAGGAAGTGCTTTTGTTTTGTTTTGTTTTTTTTTTTTGTTGAAGAGCTGTTGCCTTTGAGGTTGAATTCTAGTATCATGTCTTCATATTTCTACCCTTTGTTCTAAAGTGACGTTTTGACTTCTTTTCAAGAAACTTGGCCTTCAGCCCATAGAAAAAGAAAGAAAATATAGGAATGGCAGAAGAACCTGGTAGCAAGCACCACAGCCAGTGCCATTCCTGTAAAGCCTAGAGACTGCTGCAACATCTCCACCATTCACAGTCCTTCCAAACTCACCGTATCCACATGCTCCCCCTAATTCAATAATATTCTCAAGCTTTAATCATGAAAACTTTGGAAAGATAAAATAGGTTTTTCTTTAAAAGTTAGCTTCAAATGTGCACAATAGGTGCTTGTGTGTGTAGAAATACAGAGGGAGAAAGAGCAAGAGAAATACAAAGATATAGAGATCATACTTGGAGTCCCAAGGCAATCAGGGCTTCCATAATATGTTGCTCTTGAGCAAGTGTAAGTGACTTGGGAGACACACAATGCAGGCAAGAGCAACAAGAAACACAAAACAGAGGAATAGAAGTTAAGTTCAGAACTACCCATTTCTAAAACACCTTGAACAAAGTTAGAAAGCTCAAGCTTAGATGATTAGCTAGAACCAGAATGTGTGGTGTGGGTGGCAAAGACTCCCCAACTCATATTTATAATACAAACTTTAAGAGAAAGGGTGACACCTTTTCCTCCACTAAGCTAGGCAAGGTACCTAAGTGAGTAATTCAAGATAGAAATGTGCACAAAGAGACACCCATATTGACCCTTTTTAGCCATTAAAAACAAGAGTTAAAGAAAGCAGCCTTCCCTAGCATGTCCTTCCTCTCCTACATTCCCCCTTTTGAGTTCAGCTTGTTAATGGGTGAGTCAAAAACTATAAACTCTCAGCAAGCTAATCAGAATTGGACACTAAAACTAGGGGTTTGGTAGTGATTCCTTAAGATCAAACCAAGTAGGCAGGAGCATAGCCCTTGATCTTATCCTATGTCACTACCACTCTCTTATTTGTCGTTTTGTGGGTGAAGGGTCCCACAATCAGGGGTAAGAGCACTAAGATTTGAGTCATGACTTGCTCTTTTGGGTCATTTAACACATGAAATGTCGGCATTTTTCTCTCTGTAGAAAACATGCACGTGTGATTAAAGATTAGAAAAATGAAGGGTTGGGGAAAAGAGGAGTAGAAGAGTGGATGAGTATAAATATTTGAAAAATTAAAAAAAAAGGAATAAGAGAATAGGATATATTTTTAAAAGTTGTTATAGTTATTTGGAGTAAAGCTAGAAGTTGATAAAAATACAATAATATTTTGGAAGATGGTGCAAGTCACGTGATTATTACTGATCACTATAATTAACATGGTATGGTATAATATATTCCTATGGTTTACCTAAGGTAAATCAAATATGGGCATTTTTTAAAATACATAAACACATGAGTAGTTATATATATTATCACCCAAATCATTGTTTGTATCAGCCTATTTAACTCAATTTTGATAGGTAAGAGAAATTTGAACCTTTGACTTCAAAGTTTGCATATCTTATGTCAAATCCCTGAGCCAAAGGTTCGACTCCTAAAAATTTTAAGTTGATGAAAGAAAAGATGTTTGCTTTTGATTTAATTACCAAATAGCTTGCTTTTTAAGTTATACAGAATGTAGAAAGCATAGATAATGCTTAATTCTTAAATTTAGAGATTTTTATCAAATCACTTGTGCAAAAATTTTAAAATTACTAAGGTTGTGTACACCATTTTTTCCCTAGACCCCACAATAATAGGAGTCTCATGAACTAGGTATATTTTTCTTTAAAATTTATGTATGCTTTTAATAGTTCTTTGCCAAACACTTAGAATTACATGATACTGCACAAAAGAAGTTTTAGTGTGGAAAAGGGTGAAGCCTTGAATGTGTAGTTTTAGATCATAACTACCCACCCTTTCCTTTCCTTTTTTTTTTTTTTTTTATATATTTGAAATAGGTTCACTTTCCTGTAAAATAATGCAAATCAAGTTAAATGAGTTGAGAACTCTGCCTGTGTTGAGTACATTTGCATATCTTTGAACATAGTTGGATCCAAGCTTGGGTAAAGGAGGGTTTCATTAAATAGCCAATAACAAGCGTAAAACTTTATCAGATTAACTATGATTTGAATTCATTAAATTAGACTGTCAGACTTAGTCCTTGAGGAAGCGAAGTGGAGGAAGTGGAGGAAGTGGAGTCATATAGTTGACCTCACGTAGTTGAGGAAAAGCTTAGTTGAGTTGAGTTTATGTTAAATGAGTTGAGGTTGGCATAAATAGGTTTTAAAACTAAATCAAGCAAAACTTGCTCAAATATTAAATATATCTAACTCAAACTCATGTTCACTTTAAACTTAAATCATGTTGTTTAATTGGAAACAGTTTAACCTTGTTTGGTTCATTTCTATCCTTGGCTTTGACCCTTAGCTATGCCATATAGAGCAAGTGTATGTACTTTTTGCCTTACGTAGGTGACGTAGGGTGCTGAATTTGGAAGTTGGATTTGCAAATCTCTAATTCGTTGATTCTGAAGAATATCAAAGGAAGAGATAGAGGAGGAATAAAATCTTAAGAAAAAGCTATATTCGTCTTTTGAAAAAAAAATTAAACTGTTTGTCTCAAGGCTTACATTGATACTATTATTCCTAATTTTTTAATTTAACAAAAAATACTAAAAATAGTAGATTTACTAAAAATAATAAATGTACTGAAAATAGTAAATTTACTCAAAATAACAAATTTACTAAAAATAATAAAATTAAAAAAAATAGAAGAATGCTAATTAAAGATTCCTACACCTAATTACTGTTTATTTGAATTCTCATACAGTACCATAAACTACAACTCCTATTGCATTGCATCAAAGAGCTCTTAGGTACATTTTGGTGCTTCAATTTTGTTATATTTGATTTAAAAATTCTGTAGCTGTCAATATACATAGTTTTTAAACTTAAAACCAACTAAGAAATAGTTATCAAAAATTTAATTGTGTGAAACTAATATCTTTTTTTTTTTTATCTTCAGAGTTTCTATCTTTTACTTTTTGCCTTCTCAGTATTTTTCGTTTTCCTAATCTGAATTTCGTATAAAATTCAGTGGTTTGATTTTTAAACCAAATTGAGTACAAATAGAAGCGTTGTGCTACCATTTGAAAGTTAAATACATGTATTATCCAACATGCAAGTCTGTCACTACAAGGTCTTGTCTAGAATCTAGATCAAGTTTCCCACTACAATCCCCAAATCCTGAGTAGGTGCTTCAAATAATAGACTGTCTTTCTCTCTCTCTCTCAACTGTTGACACTAGGAGGGACCCTAGTAGATGAACTCAAAAGTAGGAGACCTGTGGGACCCAAATTAACCCATGACTAAACCACTAGTTATAAGAACTTTGAAATTATAGATGAGGAGCTTGAACCCTCAACTTCATGATAGGTGGGAAAACTGCCTTGTCAATTGAGCTAAAATTGGTAGACACAAATGTTCTATCTTTGAAATGGAGCAATTAGTTATCCTACCAACTTAGTGTTTAAACTACACCAACCTTCTTTCACCATTTTTTGTTCTCCTAAAATAATCAAAAGTAGTTCCTATGAAAGTACCTCATCCAATCATGAAGAGAATAAATAAAAAAAGGACGGCTGTTCATCACCAAGCAAACTTGCCAAGCAATTCATGTAGTGGGGAGCAAAACCATCACCACCTCACTCTTCCATAAATTGGTCCCATCCATTGAGGCTAAACAACATTAAACTACTGGGCTCAAGTACGTGTACGGTTCATATATACAAATTTGAGCATTTTCTTCCCCACGTCTGTGGTAGTTAGTGAGAAAGGAAGGTGCAGAAGATAAAGTATAATGTAACAAAAATTCTGAGGAAGTGAAAAAAAAGTAAGTACAAGGTGGGAAGTAGAACCCAAATAGTGAACCAACTGATTTGCTCTCTTCCAAGTGTCACTTTTTTAGATACCCAAGTTTTTGGAGATGGGTCAGCATTGCCTTTCAAATCCTTGATTGGAAGGTGGTACTAATAATGGTGAGGGAGATCTAGTTATGAAAAAGCAAAACCCATTATTGAAGGCTCTAGTGCCTCTGGCCCCCTTACCATAAACTGATTAGATTTGTTAAGGAAAGCAACAGGTCTAATGGTGTGAATTGAAATGTGGGTGAGGAGAAGAGAAGAAATCATTTGTGGTGATTCTAGAGGACTTATAATAGAAAAGCTAGATAGTTTGCCTTAAGTTCACTATAATGAGGTATGAATTTCCCGAACTTGAGGTGGTATAAGTTAATGGGCAGTTCTTCCTTCAAATCATTTAGCAATCAGAGGACTTGCAGCTGCAACTTAATTTGGACTATATGATAACCATGGCATTCTCATCAACAAAATCACCAACTTAGTTTTGTTCAATGTATACCCATTTTGTTACTCCACATCCTTTACATCATCTCCTGGCAGTCTGGCACCAATCTTAACCATGATAGCACTCTTTGGCTAGTTTTAGTATGTTTGTTTTAATTTTTTCTAAGTTCCTTTTGTTTAATGAAGAACCTACTACAATTTCTGGGTAGAAATTTGTATGTACTTGCTAGTTCCTACCCATTCTTGCCGATTGTTCTCTTGCTATCCATTTCACTTGTCTTTGTAATAAAGCTCCTTTCTTTATTATGAACTCCTCATTATTTCCTGCTAAGTCTATACTGGTGCTTGAGATCTTGAAAACACTGCAGACTATTAGTGATAACGTGATATGCATTGTTAGGCCCCAACTTATCACCTATGGCTTTTAGTTCAAGTAATTTGTTATGTGGTATTAAAGCTCAGGTTTGTGAGAGGCCTATGATATCT
Organism: Paratinospora sagittata; assembly: GCA_035771175.1. NCBI lineage: Eukaryota > Viridiplantae > Streptophyta > Magnoliopsida > Ranunculales > Menispermaceae > Paratinospora > Paratinospora sagittata. Next base: position 5,208,099 of record CM069596.1, on the reverse strand, counting down.
GAGCTTAGGTTTTTGAGAGTCCCATGGTCTTGAGTTCAAGCCTCTTTGTGAGATAGCATGTTCATTCTTCTATTTTCCTTATGACTCCCCATGTGCCTGATGGGGGGGCAACATACGAGGAATACCATTAGTGATAGCTTAATATGCATTGGTGGGCATTCACCTATCAACTATAGCTTTTAGATCCATTGATTATTTAAGACTAATGGTTGCAGAAGGGAAAAAATGGTTTACATGCAAATAGCGTATCATCTTATATGTATTAAAGACCAATTCTTCAATCCTAAAATGTATGCTTTCCTTTTTTCTTCTCTCATCTCTTGCCATGCCCATTGTTCTTGATTCCTCTTTCTTTCTTGTGGTTTATTTTCCTTATTTGAATAATTAAGCATTATATGTTACTATGTTAGTGCCATGAGAAATCCTTTCAATTCTAGAGCACAAAAAACTTTAAAATAGACCATAGAAATTGGCATAAAGAGTACTGAGGATAAAAACAATAGAACTGGTTTGTTCTATGTAACTTTCATTGAACATCCTTCTGATACACAAGCTAGCAAAAAACTCCTAATACATGCTTACATGGAAATCCAACTTGTTAACTAAAAGTTCGAATGGTAATACAAAACCATAAGTACAACAATAAAGCTTTTGTCAATATTTTCTCACCAAACAAAGCAACATATGTCCATATTTCTTTATTGACCAAAGTGAAGAACACCTAACACACAAACATTATCTATCTGTATTAAGAAAGGATAAAAATCTAGCTTGGAGCCTAGAACTAATATTTAAGTAGAATTAGGATAGCTGAATTAGGATAGCTGAATGGCTGAGTCATAGGCAACCCCTGCCTTCCAATAACTAGGAATTGCATTGCTTGCTTGCATCCAATATTGCCCATCACTTCCACTCACTTGGAACCTCAAAGTAAGGGTGTCCTTGGGAGGGTTAGGCATGTCCCAGACGGCGCCATAGGCATTGCGCATGCCCTGCCATTGCTTGCAATCCTCCTGCACACAAAACAAACAGATTATAGGTATTAGCTTCACTCAGTTTTATCTCCAAATTAATTGGTTTATCTTGAACTTCCTTGCACTAGTTTTTGCACCAAGAAATGCATGTGCATAGCATGTGATTTTTATTATAAATTAATTAAAATAAATTTTTTTTTTAAAAAGAAAAGAAATATGTATATTTGATAAATTAAAGTGGGCAAAGTTATAGAAATAGGGATGAGGGTAGTAAGAGTAAAAAATTGGAAGTTAGATAAAACAGGAAAAATTGAAATTTAAAAAGGGTAAAATGTAGGAGACATGCATGGAAAGTGAAAAAGTAGTTTAAATACCAAATTACTAATTTACCCTTATTGACAATAAAAGTAAAATTTTTTTTCATAAAAGCTAAGATAAACTTTTTAAGAGCATTTAGGCAATGAAGAAGCTTCACGGTGAAAAGTTCCAAGTATCCTCATTGTAAGAGTTATATATATATATATACCTGCCATAATTCGACAGCAGTGATGTCACTTTGGCCGGCTTTGTATATTATCACTATGGCTAGGTACTCTGGGAATCTGCTATGTTCATGGACCTTGAACATGAGATTGTAGCCTGGGTAATTGCATGAGATCCTGCATGGGAGCAACTCAAACTTTTTGTTACTCAATTCATTAATGTTTTCTTGGCCAGAAAAGAAGCTTGGAGAGTTGTTCGTTACCTTCGATATTCTATGTCTACTACACCATATGCGAGAAGCTTTGAAGCCATGTAAGGACGGGCCAATTTCGTGAATCCCCGGGGACTGAGAATGAAGTCAGTGTTGTCTCCCTGGCCATGGTCAGTGACCACCAACTTCACTCCATCTTCAGTGCATAGTTGTGGTATGGTGCACCTAACCTGGTTAGTTCATAATACAAGAGTTTTAGAATAGGAAGCTTTGAGAACTACATATTATGAATACTCCTCCCTTAGATGCAAATCACTGAGATTTACCTCCCTTGACCAATGATTTTTACAAATTACCTACCAAGCCTAGAAAAATGACTAAGAAGGTAGGTGAAAGAAAAGAAATTTAGAAAGAGAAGGTAGAAGTACCTGGTAACAAGCACCACAGCCAGTGCCATTCCTGTAAAGCCTAGAGACTGCTCCAACATCTCCACCATTCACAGTCCTTCCAAATTCACCATACCCACATGCTCCACCTAATTCAAATATATTCAAAAGCTTAATCATGAAAACTTTTGAAAGAAAAAAAGCAGGTTTTTTTCTTAAAAAGCTAGTAGCTTCAAGTGTGCACAATAGGTGCTTGTGGTTGTAGCAATACAGAGGAAAAAATAGAAAAAAGATTAGAAAAAAAAATACTTGGAGTCCCAAGGCAATCAGGGCTTCCATAAAATGTTGCTCTTGAGTAAGTGTAAGTGTCTTGGGAGACACACAGAGCAGGGAAGAGCAACAAGAGGCTCAAACCACAGAAAGAGAAGAAGTTTAGTGCAAGATCCATTACTACTATAAAACCTCAAATTTAACAGAAAGCTCTCTCTAAACTGATTAGCTAGAGGAAGATTGTGTGAAGGGTATTGAAGAACCAACCTATATTTATAGCAGAAGTTTGAGCTACTTGGCCTAATTTACAGATGTGTGCAAAGAGACATCAATCTTGACTCTCTTTAACCATTAAAATAAACAACACAGTTAGAGTAAGCTTTCTTCCTCATCATTTCCTTCTTCTCTTACATTCCCTTTTTCTCATTCTTAGTCACCATCTTCTTAATGGGTGAGTCAAAAAATAAAATGTAACAGTCAGGTTGATCAGAATTTGGCTACTCAAAATAGGGGGGTTGGTGATGATTCACTAAGATCAAACCAAATAGGCCAGAGCATTTTTCTTGTTCTTATCCTTCTTCACCACCACCTTCTTCTTTGTCAATTAATTTATGTGTGGATAAAGGGTCCCACAGAATTAGGAGCAAAAGCACTTAAAAACTTTGAAATACGTTACAAATTTGCTTGTACTGTTTTTTTGCTACACAGGAATGCCCGCATTGTTCCTTTTATACAATAAATCATTTCTAATATCCCAAATGGAAAATCCCACTTCAAGCTCAAGTTAATATCATGGAAGGCTTGTAGGAACATGCCATGGTGTTGTATGGAAAACTAGCATCATGTTTGTGCATCACTTTTTCTTTGTTTATGGTTTTCTTTTAAAGGTTATATTGTTTTCATTTTGTGGTGGCACTTGCAAAGTCTAAATTATTTGCACTAAGCTAGTTTTTTTAACCTTGATTAAAAAAATCTAGAATGACATGTGATATTTTTTTGCTTTCTTGGTTTTTGGTAGCCACTATTTAATCTCTAACTGGGGTAGATGTATATTAAATTTTTATTAATTTTCTGACTAATCTCTTGGGTCAAGTGTGAACCTTGTGGGTGAGTTACGAATAGGTTTCTCGTTTCATGAGACAAATATCTTACTATTTCTCTTTAATACCTTTTGGGTGCCAATGAGTGCTTCGTTGGTTGGTTGGCACCCTTCCCCTTAAATAGGTGTGGAGGGTTCAAGTTCTCTTACCAACAAAATTACTAAGGTCACCATGGTTGTTAGTTGTCTATAGTTTTGTCGTGGGTTTCTGCCCTATTATCATCGGGTTTTTGCCCACTTTTATCAACAAAAACACTAGGACAACCATGGTTGTTAGTTCTCTATGATCTTATCGTGGGTCTCAGCCCTATTATCATCGGGTTTCTGCCCAATTTCATGTGGGGGCTTATGCGCTTCTGTAGTCTCTATGAGGGTCGTCAGTTTTCTGCGTCGATATGTTTTCTAGGATTCATGACATTGTTAACAAGATGTACTTCAGAAATGGAGAATTACTGTAATCTTGTGAAATTGTTTGAGATTATTGAAGTAATTATAGCATAAAGAAAATTAAAAGAATCGCCTCATCTTTCATTCTTGAAATTTTAAATCCAATCTCAATAGGAGGTTGATGCAAAGTTTCACTGTCCTCTAGGTTATGTGAATTGGTCAAATTGACTTATTTATTTATAACATGGATATAGTTAAATGCAATTTAAACTAAGTATGAATGGGTTTAATAAAAGAAATCTACTCTTAATATGCTAACATTTTTTAATCTTTTGGTTTTTCTTTCTTTCTTTTTTCCCCCTTGATTTATTACATGAGATTGCAAGATCAGGGGATCTTAACATTACAAAAGCTTAGGAAAAAAGTTAGCTGGTAACAATTGAATGCTTCCCAAAGCTATATGTGCTGCTTTCATTTGATGGGAAATTCTCCAAATTTGTCCCATTCAGTTACAAAGGAGGCCATACAATAATCTAACATAATAGCAAGCTTTTAAAGTGATTATTATGTGTGAAAATGCATGCATCTAACACCCAATTTTTTTTTAATAGAACTTTTTGAAATGTTAGTTAATTTCAACCAAATTCAATAAAATTATATAAAGATGCCTTGTTCACAAGCTCCATTGAGAACATGTCTGCCAAATGTCAGTATACATATAAATAAACTTATAAATGGAAGTATCAGTTACAATCATTGAAGTAAATTTTAGTGGGTGCACCATGACCTCATGCGTTTAGAAAATGGGTCCATCCACTTAAGAGAAAAAAAAAATGCAAAAATTCAGTTGTTGGGTCCAATTAGTGCTTCTTTTTAAGCATTTGTTCCTTCCTCATCCCACTCCTACATCTGTAACATTGAGCAATTAAGTAAAATAATACTTACCAGCAATGCATGCTTTTTGCAATCATTTTAACCTCAAACCTGTACACCGTAAGGGTTCATCAAAAGTGCAAGTGAAAGGTGGAAAGTAGAATAGCAAAATATTGTGAAAACCAATTGATTCACTCTGTCCCACTATTGAAAAGTGTTAGAAACCGAACTAAAAGTTATAATTAATAAGTTGAGCTCAATTAATACTCTAGCACGAGGACTATACTTATGATAAGGAAGAATGATAAGATAAATAAGTGAGAAATAAAAAAAAAAATATTTGTAAGGAGTTTTGAACACATGTCCTTTAGAACGAAAGCTTTGATACCATGTTAGAAACCATTTGACGTAAAAACCGTAGTTGATAAGTAGAGGCCCACTTAGGTATGTCAAGTGAATATAAACATTAACATGAAGAAGGCAGCCTCCATTAATGGCTTTCAAGGCTTCACTTCGAGTGGGAGCAAGGAGTAAGCTATCTATGGCCAAGAACTTGATGCAAAAGTTACCCAAATCTTAGCTTCAAGCAGCATCAATAAAAACTAAAAATAAGTACGAAGAAGCAAAAGCAGCTCCAATTGGAAACATTCTTAAATAAACATATGAGCTTACCCAAAACAAAAATATGTTGTGCTTTCTACCTCAGTCATCTTCAAATTCAAATTAAAACAATAATAAATGTGTGTGTGTATTGCTGACCCATTTATGTAGACAAGGGAATGTGGACTATACAAGTGCAGAACAGTGATACAAAACATCTTGAGATGAGATACTTGGTTAATCATGATTATTGAAGAAGGCTGAGCAGACCATTTTCCTTCTGCACCAGCAACCAAAAAGCAAGGCTGCTTCTCCCCAAGAATTACCATCACAAAGTGTGAATATAGGTTGTTTGACAGATCTGAAATGGAAGGGAAAGCTCAATTTTCCATGGACAAAAGCTGTATCAATGGAAAATTTTGCATATCTTAAGAGGAACAGAAAATGACTACAAGTAATCAAACTTCATCCAAAAGGTGTACTTCTTACTACAGAGGTTTATGACATAAACCTTATCTTAGTGGAATTATTTGATATTCAGATTATGGAAGATTTTCTAACAGCAATTCAAGTGTCCAAGAGTTTCCATGAAAATTATCTTATTCTATCACCATTGCTCTTTCTAGTCTTGTCACGCATCCATTTTGTCATTATCATCTCAGTTACACTAAATGCATAGTTTCACATGGTAATCAAAAAGATTTTGCATATTCCAAGATAAATAGAATTTGTAAACTTGTAAGCTTTTTGCCTCATTTCTATAGAGTTCAAGTCTCTTTACGAGCATTTACACATTTCTCATTTGCATATATGATATTTATTTATTTGTTTATTTCCCTTCTGTCTCCTCATGTGCACCATGAGATAACATGAGGACAAGTGTTAGTGTTAGCTGGATATGCGTTATTGGGTCTACATGTATAAATCTATATTACTTGGACTCGAGTATGAGTGTCGGATAGAGGCACATATCTAAAGGTCCAACTTGTTCATTTTCGAATTTTGGGATACGGGACTCGACCATTTTATATATCATTTTTTTTTCTTCTTTTCACTCTTTTATTGTCAGTTTTGTACTCTCACTTAGTCATCTTCTTTCGTGCTTTCTCTTTTTTCCGTTGGAGAATCTATATAGTAATATTCTAAAATCCAAAGTGTCGGACACATATCCCATACCCATGTTGTATCATGAAGTGTCGGACATGGGTACATCACGCTAAAGTGAAGAGTCCAAATAACATAGGTATAAATTCCTATTAGGTTCACTGATTCTAGCTTGACATGCAAATAGCCTATTTATTATGTGTATTAAAGACCAATTCTTCCCCTAAAATGCATGCTTTCTTTTTTTATTCTCTCATGTCTGGCCAGGCCTATTTTTCTTAATTCCTCTTCCTTTCTTCTGTGTTATTTGCCTTAGTTGAATAATTATGCATTATATGTTTGTGCCATGAGAAATCCCTTCAATCCTAGAGCACAAAAATCTTTTACAAAGACCATAAAAATTGACATAAAAAGCATTAATTAAGGATTAAAACAATGGAAATGGTTTAATTTTTATTGAACATCTTTCTTGATACATATATAAGCTAGAAAAGAACCCTTCATACATGCTTTTACATGGATAACTCACTTATTGACTAAAATTATACAAATAGTAATTATACAAACTGAAAATACAACAATAAAGCTTTTGCTTACTTTCTCACACTAAACACACAAATTGAAGATATCCATGTATCTTTATTGAGGAAACTTAAGAACACCAAACACACAAACATCCAATATATTAAGCTATATATGCCCACACATCCCATCTAGATGATAATACATATATATATATATATATATATATATATATATATATATATATATATATATATATATATAATGTGTGATAAGTATACATATCAAAATAACAAAAGCTATTTCCTCAAAGCATACATACACATACCAAACGAAGGCCTACGTGATTATCACTCACGGATGTGCCTTTTCCCTTCGACTCAATACCTGAAATATTGGAGGAAATGGGGATTTCCTCAAAGCATACATACACATACCAAACGAAGGCCTACGTGATTATCACTCACGGATGTGCCTTTTCCCTTCGACTCAATACCTGAAATATTGGAGGAAATGGGGTGAGCAAACAACAGCTCAGTGAATATAGTTCTTGAGATGACAATTATATATATTTAGAGAAATATGACATGTAAAATCATTTCAAACACTTATTCAACACATGCATCATTCAACGAATATATTATACATGTCAACAACATAAATTGCATGAGTTTACAATACAATAACACAATGCACAATCTCCCTCCTCCGCAAGGCAAGAGGGCGAGTCTAACCCTTGTATAGCCGTTACAAGGTAGTCACAGTCTCTCATTACCCAATTCACAGTCATTTCAAGGATCGCAACCCTTGTTAGGACATGCCTACTGACAATGAGGACTGGCAAAACCTCATTCGGGTTTAATTCCTAACGAAATGACATCATTACAAACTCCAATTGCTAAAATCAGTTTGCATGATCCATAAAACTCAATGCATTATATATAAACATAACATGCATACAATCAAACATTTTATATTCGTACAATGCCATACAAGAACCAAATCAAGAAAACTATACTCACAGTACAACACGTTCAACTTAAACCCAATCATCGTCGCTTTCGAGTCCAGCTCTAAGTTAAATCCAACTAATTTAACCTGTCACAATCACTCCATAATTCAATTTCATGTATTCATCAAATCACGAATAATAAATCCATTTAGGACTCATAAGCAGTTGAAGAAACTACTATATCGTTTCTGTGGTCAATCTAGATATTTCCACAAGAAAGAACAGTGAAAATAGATTTCCAAATCCTATTTTCACGACACCATGTACTTAGTTACTAAAACTATCAAATCATATCCAAAAATCACAATCTTAGCATCGAAACGTCCGGAATTCAGTTCTCTACGCTTCTATGATTTCAAATCACTGTTCACATCACTGTTCATAGTACTATTCACATCACTGTCTGGAATTGTCAAACGGTCTCCAAAACTCATGAAATGGAATCTAACCACATATTCGGGGTCCCTACCGTCTAAGGAATGTTTTTCTACCTTTCTAGCGGATTTTCAGTCACATTGGGTCAAAACCTCAATTTCTGAAAATGCCGTAAAATGGCTCCCATAACTAAAATTAGTCCGCTAGAATCGTTACATCTAGCTTAGATAGTAATTTTACGAAGAAAGAGAGTGAAAATCACTTACCACTAGTCCGAATTTGATGTGAATCCCGCGTTTCCCTTTTTTCTTCTTCTCATTCTTCTCGGTTCTTCCTCTTCTGTTTCTCTCCAGCAACTTCGTTCATTTTGTTTTTTTCTTTCGAGTACTGTTCATGATATTGTTCTGTGAACAGTTCCCGCAAATGAACAGTAATTTTTCTTACTTTATTCCTCTTTTTCTTCTTCTACACTCAGTTCACATCTTTAATTAACCAACCCCATAAATTGAGCAAGTTAAATCAACTCCAATGTTTAACTTGTAAGCACCCGTATAAGATGATCTCATAGGTATCATCTTCTTTCTTTACTCATCATACACACGTATATTTGGCTCCTACGTATAAAATACGTGTATTATATATCTCGATATAAGTGTATTTCAACGTATGTATTTAATTAAAATTACGGGGTGTTACACAACCCCTGCCTTCTGTTGGGGTCTACCTCAGTGGGCGACAAAAAAAAAAATGGTTGGTGGCCGCCCACGAGGGCGGCCAACAATTCGGCGCAGCCATCAATTCGGCGCCGAATTGTTTGCCGAAAGATATATATTAAAATATAATATTTATAATTACGAAAATGCCTCTGAATACTCCTATAAATAGAGCCTTACTTTGATCTTGAAAATCATTCTAAGATATCTAATTTCAAGAGATCCAATCTGTGAGATCCACCTAAGGGTGAAGTTTGTAATACCAGATAATACAAGTTTGCTGCCTCCCGTGGACGTAGGCAATTGCCGAATCACGTTAAATATTGTTGTCTTATTTTTTCTTTCATGCTTTACCACGATTTCGCATAACACCTTCCATTGCTTGCTATCCTTCTGCACCACAAAACAACACACATGATACACATTAGCTTCATTGATCAGTTTTAACTACAAATTAAATTCAATTCAATTTAATCTTGAACTTGTACTAGGTAGGTAGTTTTTTGCCTCATATCTATATATATACCTGCAATAATTCGATAGTGGTGATGTCGCTTTGGCCGGTTTTGTATATTAAGACAATGGCCAAGTAGTATGGAAATTTGTTTTGTTAATGGACCTTGAACATGAGGTTGTGCCCTGGATACTTGCATGAGATTTTGCAACATTATTGGAGCAACTCAGACTTGTTACACATGCTCATATATAGCTGTTTTCTTGGCAAGAAAGAACCTTGAGAGTTATCGGGTACCTTTTGTCTTCGATGTCGACTACACCATATGCACGAAGTTTTGAAGCCATGTATGGATATTACGATATTACCCTTACTTTAGTTTTTGTAATAGATATATATTTGATGGTTGTGAATGGAAAAAGGCGGAGAGAGGTAGAGAATTTATCATGGTTTCACAGCATTGGCGCCGGTGGCGGTGACGGATCGGAGGCGCCGCTGCGCTTGCGAAAGCTGCTCCGTCAAGGATCTGACGGAGAGCGTTAGAACGTTGCAAAGTTCGAAACTAACGGTCGGAACTCTAGATCTAAAATTCTCCGACGAGAAATACGAGATCGAAATCGGATCTCCTCCATGATAAGAAGATCCACGCCGTTCCCGTCAGATCCACGCCGGAGCAGATCCAAATCTGGCGAGAGAGTTCTCATCCAAGCTCTTGCCGAAATCGCTGAAAACCAGGGTTTTCAGATCCCAGAAGTGACGGTGAACAGCGACAGTAAATAGCGACGGTGAACAGTGCGCGTGGTGAATAGTGCGCTTGGTGCAGTGCGCGTGGTGAACAGTGCGCGATTTCGTTTGGTTCGCGAGCCACTTGGATTAATACTTTAACCTCCACGTGCGATCATGGCTGGCGGAGAGGGTGACAAAGGGTGGATATGACGTATCATCTTGGATCGAGTGACGGTCCAGGAAACATCATTACCCCGATTCAATTACGTGGTGAGAACTACGATGAATGGGCGAGGGCAATTCGAACCTCGCTTAAGGCAAAGAGGAAATTTGGCTTTGTGGACGGGAAGGTTCCGAAGCCAACAACAGAGGAGAAACTTGAGGATTGGATAGCTGTGCATTCGATGTTGGTGTCATGGCTGACCAATACCATTGAGCCGTCCGTTCGGTCGACACTTGGGAGAATATGATGATGCACAACTCCTGTGGAACAATCTCAAAAACAGATTTTGTGTGGTAAGCGGTACTCGTATATGCCAATTAAAAATGTCCTTGGGAGAGTGCAAGCAAGGAAAAGTCGAGACTGTGGCAATTTATTTTGGTCGTTTGTCAAAAATCTGGGATGAACTGATCATATATGTGAAAGTGTCGGTTTGTAAGTGTGGAGGTTGCACGTGTAGCATAGTCACGCAGGTAGAAAAACTGAGAGAAGAGGACTATCTACATCACTTTCTTATCGGCCTCGATGGAGCATATGCTTCAATTCGAGCAAATCTGCTTGGACAAGAGCCATTGCCGACGCTTGATCGAGCATATCAACAAGTGCTTCAAGCGGAACGACTGCGTGGCGGAGAGTTATCCAAGGATGGACGAGACAGTATCATGGCCTTCGCAATTCAGCCTGATGCGCGTGGTAAGTCTCGTTTTGTGGATACTACTGACAAGTTTTGCAATCATTGTAATAGAGAAGGCCACGCCGAATCCTCTTGCTTTCAATTACACGGGTTCCCCGAATGGTGGGGGGACCGACCTCGCGGAGGAAAGGGACCGGGTCGTGGTGGAGGACGGATAGGAAGAGGAGGTGGGCGTGCAGGTTCTGGCCGTAGCAGAGGGCATGGTGCATCACCTGTCCGCGCACATAAAACTGGCGGGGCTGGAACTTCATCTGGGCAGCACACAGGGAACTCGCAGGGGCCGGCGGGTGCAACCGATGCTGGGACTCTTGCAGGTGTTTCCGCAACGCAACTGCAGCAACTTCTTGCATTTTTGAACTTCGACAAAACAAAAGATCGACTACATGGTAAGAACAATCATTTTAGTTGGATTATCGATACAGGATCGTCGAACCATGTGACGTGCGACTTGTCTATCTTGAAGAATGTGAGAAAGGTGCAATACTGCCTGGTGGGTTTGCCGGATGGAAAAACGGCAGAAGCAAACCAAGAGGGGAGTGTCGTGCTGCCAGGAGGATTGCAGCTTGACAATGTGCTTTATGTCCCCCAATTGACATGCAATTTAATTTCTGTTACTCAATTAATCGATGAATCAAATTGTGTTGTACAATTCACTAATAATATTTTTGTTATACAGGACCAACCGACGAGGAAGGTGATTGGAGCGGGTGAAAGATTGGATGGACTTTATTTTTTTCGTGGTGTTCCCCAAGTGAAGGTCTTGACAGTAGATGGTGATTCGTCGTTCGAGTTATGACATCAACGAATGGGGCATCCGTCGGAGAAAATATTGAAGAGGATTCCGGCTGTAAGTCATTCTTGTAGGACAAATAATAAAGCTTGTGATGTGTGTTCACGTGCAAAGCAACCTAGATCTGGTTTTCCAATTAGTACGAATAAAGCTGGTAGGATTTTTGAACTTGTTCATTTGGATTTGTGGGGGCCTTACAAGGCTCGTTCTTCGTGTGGGGCTACCTATTTTTTGACAATAGTAGATGATTTTTCAAGAGGAGTTTGAGTCTATTTACTTTGCAATAAAATGGAAGTTGAATCTATGTTTCTTAATTTTGTTGCTATGGTTGAACGTCAATTTAAACAAGTGATAAAACGTGTGAGAAGTGACAATGGGACCGAATTTAATTGTTTGCATGATTATTTTCAAAATAATGGGATTATTTTTTAGACTTCTTGTGTTGGGACTCCTCAACAAAATAGGAGAGTTGAGAGAAAGCATCAACACATTTTAAATGTGGCTAGAGCCCTAAGATTTCAATGGAACTTACCAATCAAATTTTGGGGTGAATGTGTGTTGGTAGCGTGTCACTTGATTAATAGGACACCCTCTACTTTACTTAAGACTAAATCGCCATATGAAATGTTGTTTGGGAAAGTGCCTTCTTATGATGCTATTCGTGTATTTGGTTGTCTTTGCTATGCTCATAATCAACGACACAAAGGTGATAAATTTGCAAGTAGGAGCCGTAAATGTGTCTTTGTTGGCTATTCTTTTGGAAAGAAGGGTTGGAAATTGTATGATTTAGAAACACATGAGTACTTTGTATCGAGGGATGTGAAGTTCTTTGAAAAAGAATTTCCTTTAGCGCCAAACCAACCAAGGAATGTGGTGACTCCTATGCTGGCGAACAATGAGGATGGGGCATGGAGTGATGATGAGGGGGCCGATGAGTGTGCTGCGTGCGTTGAGAGGGGGGTTGGAAGCAGCGTCCACCCTCGATGGGGGGTCTGGTGCTGCGGTGCAGCCCGAGCAGCAGCCCGCACATGAGGATGTACGTGATGAGAGGCTGGCGAATACGGTGGGGGAGCAAGGTGTGGAAGTTGACGGTGAGCTAGGGCAAGGAAAACGAGCCAAAACTCCTTCAACACGGTATCGTGATTTTTTTACTCATACTATACGGAAAATAAGTCCATCTGAGAATTCATCCGCTACTTCCTCTTCCTCAGGTACGCCCTATCTTATAACATATTTTGTGAATTGTGAACGTTTTTTCTGTGAGACATAGGAATTTTCTTGCAGCTGTGACAGCGGGGCATGAGCCAAAGCATTTTAAAGAAGCGATGAAAGACTCAGGATGGCAAGATGCGATGGGTAAGGAGATACGAGCCCTTAAAGACAATGAGACTTGGGTAATGAAGACTCTTCCACCCGAAAAGAAAGCACTAGGGAGCCAGTGGATATATAAAATTAAGTATAAGTCTGATGGCAGCATAGAGCGACTCAAAGCAAGACTTGTGATCTATGGTAATCATCAGGTGGAAGGAATTGACTATAACGAGACATTTGCTCCTGTGGCAAAAATGGTGATTGTTCGTATTTTTCTTGCAATTGCTGCTGTTAAAAATTTGGAGGTACATCAAATGGATGTGCATAATGCTTTCCTTCGCGGTGACTTAAGTGAGGAGGTTTATATGAAGGTTCATCCAGGTTTCAAAAATACAAATCCTAACATGGTTTGCAAGTTGAAAAAGTCGTTGTATGGTCTGAAACAAGCTCCCCGATGTTGGTTTGCAAAACTGTCAACAGCGTTGAAGAATTATGGTTTTGTGCAATCCTATTCAGATTATTCCTTATTTGGGTTGTGCAGGGGAAGAACTCAGATCAACGTGTTAGTTTTTGTTGATGACTTGATTATTGCAGGGAATGCCTATGGCGCCGTCTGGGACATGCCTAACCCTCCCAAGGGTTCCCTTACTTTAAGGTTCCAAGTGAGTGGAAAAGGTGGGAAATATTGGGTGACCACCCAATCCAATTCCAAAGGATTGGAAGGCATGGTTTGCCTATGACTCTTGCTTGCAGCTTCCCTATTAATTCTACTTAAATATGAGTCCTAGCTACATCATTTCTTAATAAAGACACATAATAATGCTTGTGTGAGATGTGTTTTGCAGTTTGTGTTTTAGTTTGGTGTGTGAATGTTATAAGCAAAGGCCGTGTTCTTCTTGTATTTCTAGTTTGCACAATTACCATTTGTACTTTATAGTTAATAAGTGGGATCTCATGTAAGCATGTTGGTGTATCTTGAACGTCCTTACAATAGTTTTTACTCCAAAAAATAATGCAAGTGCATTGCATGTAAACTTTATTATAAATCAATTACATTAAAATAAAAATTATGAAGAGAAAAAAAGAAATATCTATATATAAATATTTTTTTTGAAGGGAAGAAATATGTATATTTGATATGTTTTTTTTTTTTTTTTGGTTTTTGAGTGATGAAACAAGGTGAGAAGATACTGACACTAGGGCCAGAGGAAGCCGAGATCCCTCATTAAGGCTAAGATGGGGAGCACAACGGAGCATAAGGTGCTCCGATGGGGACAATGCGAATTAACTACCATGGTCCCACTCCCACTTTTATTAAGAAAGGAAAAAATCTACCTTATTTGTAAGGGAAAAGAATCGAACGCCCAACTTTAAGTGAAGATCAGGTTCGGATGCATACCGTTAGAGCTAGCCAACGTTTGCATATATTGGATATGACAGGGATAAGGGTTGGTAAAAGTTAAAAAAAGTAAAGTTAGAAAGTAGAATAGTAAAAAATAGTTAAAATACCAAATTAATAGTTTACCCTTATTTACAATAAAAACAAAACTTTTTAAATAGAACTTAAGATAAACTTTCAAGAGCATTTTTGGCAACGAAAAGGGCTTTACCTAAAAACAATAGGGTTTCCATTATAATAGTATAGATACACACCTGCCACAGTTTAATTAACAACGCGGTGATGTCGCTTTGGCCGGCTTGGTATATTATCACTATGGCAAGGTATAATACTCGGGGAATCTGCTATGTTCATGAACCTTGAACATGAGATTGTAGCATGGGCACATAGTTGCATGCATGAGATCCTGCATGGGAGCAACACAAACTTTTTGTTACACCATATACGAGAAGCACTTAAGCCATGTTAGGACAAGCCAATTTGTATATGAAGGGTGGTAAAGAACCAACCTATATTTATAGCAGAAGTTTAAGCTACTTAGCCTAATTTTTACAGATCATGTATGTAAAGAGACACCAATCATTTAATAAAATAGGGGGGGGGGGGGTTGGTGGTGATTCACTAATAAGACCAAACCAAGTAGCTAGACAACAACATTTTGCTTGTAGTACTGGTTTTTGGCTATAGTGGGACTGATAATAAATAATTTCTATTACCCCAGAAGGAAGATCCCACTTCAAGTTCAAGTTTATATCATGAATGGCTGGTAGGAACATGCCATTGTGTTGTATGGTAAACGAGCATTATGTTTGTGCTTCACTTTTTCTTCTTTTGTTATATATAAATATTTTTTTAAGGTTGTCTATATATTTTTCATTCAGTGGGTTTCATTTGCAAAGTATAAATTATTTGCACTCAACTAGTTTTTAAATCTTGATTAAAAAGATCTAAAATGACATGTGATGTTTTCTTTTTTTGGTTTTTCATGCGGTGTCCCCGCCTTTCGAGCGAGACTAATCTGTGTTCAAGCATTACAGGGACATTGGGCGGCTCTCCCCAAGTGGACTTGATTAAGGTGGGCACAAATTTCGATCCTGACATGTGATGTTTTCATTCTTTAATAACAAATAACAGATGGTGTAGATGTATATGCCATTTTTACTAATTCTTTGATTAATCTCTTGGGTCTCTCGTTTCTTGAGACAATTAAGTACCTAACTATTGCTCTTAGTACTCTTTAGGGTGTGAACTGCACTTGCTCAGTTTGTTGGCACCCCTCCCTCTTTCACAAGTGGGAGGTTCCAAGTTCTCTTACATATAAAAGTAATGAGGTGACCCCTGTTTTCCAATACTTGGGAATTGCATTGAGTGCTTTCACCCATTATTTCCCACCTTTTCCACTCACTGGGAACCTCAAAGTAAGAGGGCCCTTGGGAGGGTTAGGCATGTCCCAAATGGCACCATAGGCATTGAGCAAAGCACGCCATTTTTACGGTAAAAATGCCAACATAATACCCTTGGATGCTTTAAGCCAAGCTCTCTATAAACAGTAAAAACAGCTGAATAGTTATTGTAGCAACTTACCTTTTCTTGAAGGAATTTGGAGGAGTTGCGTGTCATGTGACAAAACACATGGCAGCTTGTTGTGCCTTGGGGGTCACCCTATAAGTGATTACTGTCACCCAATTGCATCTGGATATCAGGTTGGTAGTACCGATCTAACCTTGTTCCATAGCATTGTGGGCACCATGCAAAAGTCCGTATTTCAAGGAGAAAGCATTAGCTTGATACCCCGAGCTAAAGGTTTTTATGAATATCACTACCAAGTCAATTGGTTCATGTTCGGTATATGAAATGAGGTATTAAGCTAACAGTGTTTATAATATTCATGACCTCACACCCTTTTCCATATGAGTGTGGTCTTGATTGACCGAGCTCATGGTCCAACAAAAAACATCATGAGGAAATAAGAGTAGCATACTAGTTTATGACCTCATAATATTATTGGCCGCGAATTCCTGTGTTGTAGCATTACTTTCCTCTCCTTGCACCCCAAAAGGAAAATTAAATTTGTCTTTATGATATTACTCTTGAGAAACCTAGGCCTCCACAATCTAAAGATATATCATCATTCTTCACAGATGGTCTTCTGCAAGAAGGTTAAGATCTTGCTCAAATGTAGCTTCTTCCTTATAGCTCCACCAGTCATCTTCTCCCCAATTCCCCAATTTCAGGAACACTTACACAAAGCATATATAATTTTTCAAGAACAGAATACTTCCCACTCTCAATGCAGCTTTGTTAAGAAGAAATTGCTACCAACCGACAACTTCAAAACCTATATTAACCTACCAAAAATCAAATTTTTCTAGAAAAGATGCAGAGAAAAGTGAAAATCTCAAATACCCAGATCAACTTTTGAAATTTCCAACCTAGAACAATTGAAAAAAAGTGACACAAAGACTTTCAGGAACAAGAGATATTAGCACAAGAGATATTCCTTGCCCTTGAGAAGGGAAAGGAATATCCCTTGACATGTCCATCATTCTGCCATCTTCTTTCAAGTCCTTTTATTGAATGTAAGATCTCGTGTGTGTGTCGAGAAGATGGTGCCTACTATATGCCTTGCCTTTTGGCCAAAAAAGCACTTTTCTCTTGTTAGGACTATTCAGGTGAGGCATGCATGACATACTTGAGTCTATTGGCTAAAACCTATGTAATGATTTTGTAATTAACAAAGGAACTTTTATTCTTCTATATGACAAGAACTAGTTGTCAAAACATTCTTTTTTCATATCTTTTTCTATGTATTTCCATAGGTTGTATAAAGAATAAAATCTAACAAATCTTTGTTATTTTCAAACATTTTCTAAACTAACGTTAATCTATTTTCAAACGTTTCCTAAACTAACGCTAATCTATTTTCAAACGTGATTGTCTACAATTACGGCTCACGCCAACACTCCCCCTCAAGTTGATGCATAGAGGTCTCGCATGCCCAACTTGTCAAGTGAGTTGTAGAGGTCCTTGCTCGATACAACTTTTGTAAGGATATCCGCCAATTGATCTTCATATTTCACAAATGGAAACCTAATTGTTTTTGCTTCAAGATTTTCTTTGATGAAGTGTCGATCTACCTCCACATTTTTAGTACGATCATGTTGAATGGGATTATGGGAAATTACAATTGCAGCTTTATTGTCACACAAAAGATCCATCTCAGATGTAGGAGCAAACCCAATTTCAGTAAGTAGCTTTCTTAGCCAGAGGAGTTCACAAAGACCTTTAGCCATTCCCCTAAACTCAGCTTCAGCACTTGACAAAGCTACCACTTTTTGCTTCTTGCTTCTCCAGGTTACAAGATTTCCTCCAACAAATGTAAAATATCCCAAGGTGAACTTTCTATCAGTGATATTACCTGCCCAATCTGCATCCGTATATCCATAAACCATCAACTGACTGTTATGTTTTGAGAACATAAGCCCCTTGCATGGAGATGACTTCAAGTATCGAAGTATTCGAATCACTGCTTCCATGTGGCTTTTACTTGGATTATGCATAAACTGACTTACAACACTCACAGCGTATGCAATATCTGGACGAGTATGAGAGAGATAAATGAGTTTACCAACTAATCTTTGCTATCTACCTTTATCTGTTGGTACTTGGTCTGGGCATTCTCTAAGTTTGTGATTCTGAACAATGGGGGTGTCTGTCGGTCTACACTCCAACATCCCTACTTCAGTTAGCAAGTCTAATATGTATTTCCGTTGAGAGAGAAATATACCTTGCTTAGACCTAGCAACTTCAATTCCCAAGAAATACTTGAGTCCTCCTAGATTCTTCATCTCAAATTCAGTTGCTAATTGCTTTTGAAGTAGAGAGATTTCTTCTACATCATCTCCTGTAATAATCATGTCATCTACATAGACTATCAGAGCCGTTACCTTACCCAACTGTTGTTTCAAGAACAAAGTGTGATCAGAGTTACTTTGTTGGAAGCCATATTTCTTCATTGCCAAGCTAAGCCTTCCAAACCATGCTCGCGGTGATTGCTTTAGTCAGTACAATGCTCGCTGCAATTTACACACCACTCCATTATCTGAAGAAGCTATATAACCTGGAGGAATATCCATATACACCTCTTCTTGGAGGTCACCGTTGAGAAAAGCATTTTTCACATCAAATTGATGCAAAGGCCAATCAAGATTTGCTGTAAGGGACAATAACACCCTAACGGTATTCAACTTGGCTACAGGTGAGAAAGTCTCCTGGTAATCAACCCCATATGTCTGCGTATATCCCTTTGCTAGTAGTCTCGCTTTGTACCGCTCAATAGATCCATCTGTTTTGTGTTTAATGGAGAACACCCATTTGCATCCCACTGTTTGTTTTCCTTCAGGTAATGGAACAAGAGTCCATGTATCATTTTTTAGTAGTGCCTTCATTTCTTCCATTATAGCTCGGGTCCATCTTGGATTTGCCAATGCCTCATGAACATTAGTAGGAATCTAACACGTGGAGAGTTCCTGTGCAAAATTCTTAAGAGGTTCAGATAGTTTCTTGGTGGATACATAGTTAGCAATCGGATACCTCGACCTTCTTTCTTCAATATCTGGAGAATATCTATTAGGTGGCTTGCCGCAATTATACCTAGGAGGTAAAACATATCCCACAGAATCATCTATGTCATTGATATGTAAGGGTGTAATAATGGTACTTACCTCAGGATTATTCTCAGGAGAGGATTCGGCTAGTACTTCAGAGGAAGGGGATATAGGCTCGGTTTCAGATGTTGCATGCTCTGCATTTAGAAATACCTCAATTTCACAGTTCACATCGCCTGAGTTATCATTCGGCCCATCATGCTCATGCGGCTTCTCATTCTGATTTTGTTCCTCATGCTCATACGACCCCTCAAGTCTGAACCAATCAAAATCATTTTGTGTCTCATGCTGGGACCAATTCAACTCTTCATTATGTATCTTCCCCTGAAGAGGAGAAGGAGGTGCCGTAGATGGAAAAAACATGTCAGTTTCCAAAAATGAAACATCCATAGTCACATAGAGTTTTCGGGTAGTAGGATCGTAGCAACGGTACCCTTTTTGATGGATATCATAGTCCAAAAACACACACCGACGTGCACATGGATCAAGCTTACTGCGTTGGTTTTTGTGGAGATACACGTAGGCGACACACCCAAAGATACGAGGAGGAAGCATCAGTGCCGTAGGTATGGACACATGAGCGGAAAGAGATTGAAGGGGTGTTTTAAATGATAAAATCTTGGATGGCATTCGGTTGAGAAGATGGACGGCAGTAGAGACGACATCGGTCCAAAAACGTTTGGGCATATTGGCACCAAGAAGCAGAGCACGGGCAGTCTCCAGAATATGTCTATTCTTCCTTTCGGCGACACCGTTCTGTTGGGGTGTTTGTGAGCATGAAGTTTCATGAATTAAACCATGGTAGGAAAAATACGATTGAAGATCCTTATTAACATATTCGCCACCATTATCAGAGTGGAGAACCTTCATGGTGGCACCGTACTGAGTACCAACCATAGCATGAAATGTTTTAAAAACACCGAGAACTTCATCTTTGTGTTTTAGCAAGTAGAGCCATGTCATACGGGTACAATCATTCACAAAAATAACAAACCAGCGAAAGCCAGACATATTAGCAATGGGTGAGGGCCCCCATACATCAGAGTGAATTAATGCAAATGGAGCATCACTTTTATTCATGCTCAATGGGTAAGTAGCGCGATGGCTCTTAGCCAAAACACAAGTATCATACTTCAAGTCAGAAGTCTGCAAATGCTTAAACAAATCAGGGAAAACATGCTTCAAATACAGAAAAGATGGGTGTCCCAAGCGTCGATGCCATAACCACAATGTTGTTTCTTTATTGACATGCAGATTGTTCATGTTGTTGGCCTAGCCGATGTCATCCACATAATATAATCCCTCCCTCTTAGTACCACGTCCAATTATCTCCTTGGTGAGAATATCCCGATAAGACAAAAGTTTGGATAAATAAGTACAACACAACCAAGGTTTGCAGTAAGCTGACTTATAGACAATAGTTTACGGGATAAAGACGGAACAAGTAAAGTATTGGATAAAGTGAGGGATGAAGATAAAGTCACAGAGCCAACTCCAGTGACTGGTGAGATAACACCATTGGCATTAGCTATGTTGGTGTGTCGTGGAAGAAAAGTTTGAGAGAAATCCGAAGCAGCAAAAGTCATATGGTCCGTGGCCCCCGAGTCGAGAAGCCATGCCCCACAATCCGCATTTCTATGGGAGGTAAAAAGAGCAAGACCAGAGATACCTGAGTTTAAGTTGGGAGGAGCATCCGTGGACATTGCAGCCAATTGTATAAGAGAGAGATGAGGTTCTGCACTAGCAACAACAGCTGTGCCTGAACGACCACTAGTGTCGGTGCCATCAGGACGCTTACGGGCTTGAAGATCATGCCACCAATCAGGGTACCCATGCAACTTAAAGCAATTTTCACGTGTGTGTTTCTGGTTGCCACAATGAGAGCATTTTTTTCCCTCAGTAGAATGCCGGTGCTTGGCAGATTTACCATGGCTAGAGGTGCTTAACGAGAGAGTTTTCGACGCTAAGACAGCCCCCTGGGGCCCATCGGTGTCATGGGTAGTTATCACTTGTTGTCGAATAGCCTCCCGCCTAACA
Source organism: Paratinospora sagittata (assembly GCA_035771175.1). Taxonomy (NCBI): domain Eukaryota; kingdom Viridiplantae; phylum Streptophyta; class Magnoliopsida; order Ranunculales; family Menispermaceae; genus Paratinospora; species Paratinospora sagittata. Next base: position 5,186,792 of record CM069596.1, on the reverse strand, counting down.
TGCGCATAAGCCTGTTCAACCGTAGGAAATGGTTTTATCTGTAAAACATCAGCACGAATATTGTCTAGTCGATCATCAAGACCATCCAGGAAAACATAAACACGGTCTTCTTGGATGATCCGATTATAGTGTTAAATATCAACAGAACATTCCATAGGATTCGGTCGGCGGAAATCAATTTCACGCCATAGACCCTGCAACGCTATGTAATATTTTTCTAGTGAGCCCGCAGCTTGTTTCAGTCTACTCACTCGACGTCGAAGATCATACACCTGCGATGTATCACTACCATCGAAGAAGGTAGTTGCAATAACATCCAAAACCGCTTTTGCCGTAGGAAAGCGAATAAAATTGCCAATTAAAGACGTATCCATGGAAGTAATTAACCAACCTTTAACAATAGCATTATCAGTGCGCCACTTGCGAAAGGAAGGATCAGTTGATGGTGGCTAGGGAAAGTCGCCGTTAATGTACCCCAGTTTGTCCTTGCCCGAGATATACATCTCAACAACCTGGGACCACAGTGCATAGTTGGAACCATCCAACTTAATGCCGATCTGAGCAGCGGATGTTTCAGTGGTGATGGTCGGGGTCCGAGTGTTATTCAAAACTTCAGTCATCCTTGTAGTCAATTCAAGGATAGGATCAGAGAGATTGGACGCGTTGCAAGGAGTATTCTGGTCATCAAAATCCGCCATGGAAGGAAGTGTAGGGTGCAATACTCGGATCTATGATTTTCCAACTAATTTTTTTTTAATCTCACCAAAATAACACAAAAAAAGAATTATAAGGCGAAAAGGATTGGGTCGGGTCGGTCGGGTCATCAGGTACGGTTGGATTTGTCGGGTCATTACTTATGTATTGCTTTCACCAAACTGTAAATCCCAAGGCCCTAAAAAAAACCTCTTTTGTGCTATGATTTGGGTCTAATAGGGCACATAAGGAAAACTTTTTAATCACCTTTCTTGCTGTAAAAGAATTATTGATGGGCCCTTTAAAGGTCAAAAAAGCAAAAAAGGAACGAAATGCTTGCAGATTCCAAGAACAATAAGAAGAGAAAAAGGGGAAAACTTCGTTTCCTTCAACTGCTTTCCCTTCTCTGAAACTTATTCTCTTCTTCTTGTTGTTCAAGATCTCTCTTCGATACATCCTTCATGGACCAACAAATCACGGCGACCATAGCCTCCATGGACCAACAAACGACGTCGAGACGACACCGACGGTGGCGAGTCCGACTCGCTCGACGCGAAGCGGATCTGGATCCGCTACGACCTCCTTGATATCCTCAACGACATCGTCAGCTACAAGAACCCGACCGCTATTCAGGTCGTCGCATCCGCCAGCAACGCCAATTCTCACACCTTATTCGGTGCGGTGTTCATGGCCGATAACTGCTCAAGATCGCGAGACAAATCGAGAGAGAGAGAGAGAAAGAAAGGAGGGTTTCAGCGAGATCTCGAGACATCGTGAGACAGATCTGCTCTGCATCGCGAGCGACGCTCTGTCTTCGCTGACGGACGTCAGAGCAACGCCGACGAGGAAAGACGGCACGCCGAGAGAATCGGCTCAGATGGTTCGTAAACTGTCTCTGATACCATGTCAAAACATTCTTTTTTCATATCTTTTTCTATGTATTTCCATAGGTTATATAAAGAATAAAATCTAACAAATCTTTGCTATTTTCAAACATTTCCTAAACTAACGCTAATCTATTTTCAAACGTTTCCTAAACTAAAGCTAATATATTTTCAAACGTGATTGTCTACAATTATAGCTCACGCCAACACTAGTTAGTATAAACAATACAACTCTATTCTTGCTGGAATCTTAATAAGTTATAATATGGAACATTCAAATCGCTCTCAAGTTAGAACTAATTAACAACTTAACCATGTACAAGTGTTTCTCTTTCCTCTGACACAACTAAAAGTTTTAAAAAGTAAAAGTGTGGCTTTGTATTATACCTGAGAAACTAAAAATGTTAACAAATCCAAAATGAGAACACTTTGATTAGAATCAGAAAAAAGACGTGAAATGAGTTCAAACAAAAAACGTCGTCTGACATTCGAGTCCTAGCAATGCCAAATACGCTCATATGGGAAACTCATTCTCCAGTGTATTGGGTATCTGTAATTGCAAGTAATTCATCAAGATGTGGAAACATGTGAAACTTCACTAATATAAATGTACCAAGTAAGTAGTATATATAGTGATGGATACTATGAAGATCTTGATATAGAAAAGTAAGCTTACCAAATACCAACTATGAAAAATCTAGGGAAACAAGTGTGATAAACCATGAAAAATATTACTTGATCATTAGCAAGACAGTGTAGGGGACCACCTCACAGCCGCCCATGTGGGCGGCCAAATTGAGGACGGCGCATTCGGCGCCGAATGCGCCGAAAGTTGACGGCAAATAAAAAAATATACATTATTTTATATTTTTTTATAATTACGAAAATGCCCATAAATAGTCCTATAAATACTGTCTTACTTCATTCTTGAAATAAATTGCGAGAAAAACGGACAAGAAACGAGTTCCCAGGAGCTAATCAAAGTTTGATCCCTCGGCAAATTTTTTTTTTGCCCGATGTTGTTCATCCCTGACACTGTTCATTCCCGGCACTGTTCATCTGATCCGGATCCAAGTTTTGACCCGGATTCGACCCAAGGATCCGTTTCGGCCGACACTGTTCATCCGGTCTAGCCCCGTTTTGGCCCGACGCTGTTCATCCGGCCCAGCCTACCGCTCTGCCATTTCGGCCCGACACTATTTATCCCGGCCCAGCCTGTTTCGGCCCACAGTTGATCAAATCCATTTTCGGTTGACCAACCATATCCGGCTCATTTTTTGTCTGATTTCAGCAAAGTCAGACACGTGTCCACCATTTTTGACCGTTCCGGACGCAACCGTGCAATCGGTTTCTGCAGATTCAGCTCCTAAGATTATTGATATAGCTTAGTTGGAGTCGTACATATCTTTGGTCTTAATGGCGGAGGAAATCCCAAAAGATACTGCAACCACAAGTAGACCTTGGCAAAGAAGTTCGATGTCCAACGCAAAATTCGAGGTCGAAAAATTTAACGGCACCAAAAACTTTGGCGTGTGTCAATGCGAAGTTCAAGATCTATTATTCCTGGAAGGATAACATATCGCCTTGGAAACCAAGCCCCAGGATATGTCCGATGATGATTGAAATTTCGTAAATCGTCAAGCTTGTGGAACAATCAGACTCTGTTTGGCAAAAGATCAGAAGTACTTTGTCATGAAAGAGACTATGACAAAAGTCTTTGGAAGAAACTGGAGGACAAATACAGGACAAGTGCATTCTCAGTTTAATCTATAGACAATCAGTCAGATAAATGGATATTAGATTCTGGATGTTCCTATCATATGTGTCCGAATCCATATTAGTTCTCAAAATTGGATGAGTTCCATGGAGGAGTCGTGCTCATGGGCAACAACAATACCTGCCAAACAAAGGGTATTGAAACTATACGCTTAAAGATGCATGACGATGCAACAAGACGGCTCACGGAAGTCAGATATGTCCCAGATCTGAAGAAAAATCTGATTTCACTAGGAGTCCTTGATTCCAGCGGTTACAAGGTAACCATTGAAGGTGGAGTTCTGAAGGTTGTACGTGGAGCACTTTTAGCCATGAAGGGTACTCAGAAAGGAAATCTCTATTTCCTTGACGGACACACAATAATTGGAAGTGTATCAGCTTGCACCAGTTCTAATGATGTTTCATCGGACACTTTCCGACTTTGGCACATGCGGCTCGGACATGTTGGAGAGAAGGCTATTTAAACCTTGATAAAGCAAGGTTCTCTGAAAGGTGCAAAAACTGGGAAACTTGACTTCTGCGAGCACTGTATCTTAGGCAATCAGACGAGAGTCAAGTTTGGAACTGCAATCCACCGCACAAAAGGAACATTGGATTATGTTCATACCGACGTTTGGGGACCCTCTCAAAATGCTTCATTGGGAGGTAAACGTTGGTTTGTTATTTTCATTGATGATTTCTCACTCTATGTTTGGGTTTATACCATGAAACATAAAGATGAAGTGCTAGATATCTTTCTTATATGGAAGAAAATGGTAGAAACCCAAACGGGAAGGAAGATTAAGAGGCTCAGATATGAAAATGGAGGAGAATATAAGTCAGACCCATTTCAAAAATTTTGTGAGAATGAAGGGATAGTCAGACATTTCACAGTACTAGGCACGCCTCAACAAAATGGTGTTGCTAAACGCATGAATCGTACTTTGGTAGATAAAGTTCGCTGCATGTTATCTCATTCTGGACTGAGTAAGGCAGTTTGGGCTGAAACTTTGTCATATGCCTCTTATATCATCAATAGACTTCTTGCAACAGCACTAGATGGCAAAACTCCCAAGGAGGTATGGTCTGGACAACCAGTTTCAGATTATAATTCTCTGCGCACTTTTGGATGCACTGCATATTTCCATGTGAAGGAATCCAAACTGGATCCTAGGTCCAAGAAAGCGATTTTCATGGGCTTTAGTGAAGGAATTAAGGCTTCCGGCTATGGAACCTTGAGTCAAAGAAGATTGTACTAAGTCAAGATATAACTTTTGACGAATCTGTGATGTTAAAGCATACAGTTTCTGATAAAGAAAATCGAGATCCAGATTTGCATCAGCAGGTGGAGTTAGATATTCCAGTAACTCCTGGCAAGTCAGCAGAGATATCCAACCATCCTGAAGAAGACGAGGAGGAAATCTCAGTTGAGGTGGAGGCTCCAGGACCAGACATCAGTCAACAACCAGAATCAAATGCCACCAGTCGACCAAGAAGAGAAATCCGCAAACCTGCTCGGTACACTGACATGGTTGCATATGCATTTCCAGTCACCAGAGATGATATTCCATACAATTACAAAGATGTTAGTCAGAGTATGGAAAGTGATAAGTGGAAAATGACAATGAATGAGGAGATGAAATCACTCCATCAGAATCAGACTTGGAAGTTGGTTCCACTTCCGAAAGAAAAGAAACCAATTGGCTGCAAATGGGTTTTCGCTAAGAAGGAAGGCTCTCCTAGCACAAATAATATCCGATACAAAACCAGACTGGTAGCAAAAGGCTACGCTCGGAAGAAAGTAATTGACTACAATGAGATATTCTCACCTGTTGTTAAGCATTCGTCAATTCGAATATTATTGGCTTTGGTTGCATAGTTTGATCTCGAGTTAGCCCAACTCGATCTCAAAACTGTTTTTCTGCATGGTAATTTGGAAGAGGAGATATATATGTCTCAACCAGATGGATTCAAAGTACCGGGAAGAGAGAATTGGGCTTGCAAGTTGAGCAAGTCATTGTATGGCCTGAAGTAGTCACCAAGTCAGTGGCACAAGCAATTTGACAACTTCATCCAATGGCAGAAATGTACCCGGAGTCAGTTTGATCATTGTGTCTACTATCGCAAACTTCAAGATGGTACATTTATCTACTTGCTTTTATATGTAGATGATATGTTAATCGCATCTAAAAGCAAGGTGGAGATCAACAAACGGAAGGCTCAATTGAGCTCAGAGTTTGAAATGAAGGATCATGGAGAGGCTAGAAAAATTCTAGGGATGGAGATAACTCGAGACAGGGCCAAAGGCACAATCTGTTTGACTCAGACTCAGTATTTGAAGAAAGTTCTTCAAACTTTTGGCATTGGCGATGACACAAAACCTGTGAGCACACCATTGGCACCACATTTCAAGCTAACTACATCAATGTCACCAAATTCTGAGGATCAGAAGAAGCAAATGCTGAACATTCCATATGCAAATACAGTTGGTGCCTTGATGTATGCTATGGTGTGTACCAGACCTGACATTTCACATGCTGTAAGTATGGTAAGTCGTTACATGCACATCCCCGGTAAAGGCCACTGGCAAGAAGTGAAGTGGATTCTACGGTATATTCATGGTACTGTGGATATTGGCTTAAAGTTCGAGAGAGAGAAAAAAAAGTTGTAAGCATCTAGTAGGATATGTGGATTCGGACAATGCTGAAGATCTTGGCAAGCGCAGATCTACTACTGGTTATGTTTTCACTATGGCAGGAGGACCAGTGAGTTGCAGATCAACACTACAGTCAAAAGTTGCTTTGTCTACTACAGAGGCAGAGTACATGGCAGTAACGAAAGCTTTCAAGGAAGCAATCTGGCTTCATGGATTGACTAAAGACTTGGGAATTGTGCAAAAGAATGTTGAAGTTTTTTGCGACAGCCAGAGTGCCATTTGTTTGGCAAAGAACCAAGTTTATCACAGTCAAACGAAGCATATTGATGTTCGTTTTCATTTTGTTCGAGAAATAGTAGAAGAAGGGAGTATTCTTCTGCAAAAGATCAAGACTGTAGATAACCCCGCAGATATGCTTACAAAGGTGGTTACAGGGATCAAGTTCCAACATTGTTTGGACTTGATCAACATCTCACGAGCTCGGAGTGCCTAAGGGAACTAATGGAGGCAGCAACAGTTTTTGAAGAAAGCTTGCATGTAATCCTCTGAAAAAAATCAAAACAAAACAAAGAAAATATACTTTCCAATTTCAAACATAATCCCTGAAATCTCGCCTGGAATCACGCCGAAAATCTCGACTGAAATCGCGTCCCTCTCTCTCAAAACCCAATCGCACAAGCCTCGCTATTTCGAAACCAACGCACAAGCCTCTTCTTCTTCTCGAAACCCTATCTCTTCTCTTTTCCTTTCTCCGCCAGCGCACACCGCCGCTCTTCACCGCCTCTGCTCTCTCGCTCTCTCTAGGTTTCTCTCTCAACCTTTTTCTCAAAACCTGAAACCCCATCTCGTCGTTGCTCTCGCCGCCGTCACCCTCTCTCTCTTCTCATCTCGCCACTGCAACCCTCGTCATTCCCCTGCTCTCGCCGCCGCTCTCTTCTCTTCTCCGCCACTGATCTCGTCGCCGCCGCCCTCTCCTCTTTTCTCCTCCATTCTCTGATCTCGTCACCGTTCTCTCTCTCTTCTCTTCTCCGCCACTGATCTCTCGATCTCTCAATCTCTCGCTCTCGTCCTCTCGCTCTGAATCTCTCTCTCTCTTCTCTCCAACACCACCATCAATGCCCCTTCTTCTTTATTTCCCTAATCTATTTTGATTTTATTTTTTTTAAACGTCCAGCACACCCCTTCTTCTTTATTTCACTATTCCAATTTAATTTTTTTTTTAAACCTCTAACAGCACACACATATTATATATTATATATGTATATCATACTTTTTCAAAAGCCCCACACATCACCACACCTTATATATATACCACATATTATATTATTTCATATTAACACCTATTATATATTATATTATATATCACACTTTTCAAAACCACCACACCTTATATTGTATTATATCATGTTATACCATACACATCATTATATCATATCACAAGGCACTATAATATGTTATTATCTATATATACTTATTTTAAACATCTCACCACTATATATATATATATATGTATATATCTCTACACTCATAATCGTTCTTATGAGTAATTATATTAACAAACGTAATATACGTGTACAGGTTGAGTACTACGCGTGACGAGGAATTAAGTGATTTGGAATTTAGCGATTCAGGTAGAAATGATTCTAGGCCTTCATAATCTTTTATTTCGATATATAGATAGGAATGTTAAATTAATTAGGTCTATAGTATTATTAGATTATTTATGCATGCCTATTGTACATGATTTTATATATACAATGTTGTGATTGTTAGCCATGATGATGTGTGTCAACATGATTTTTATTCTGATCAAATGATAATTGGATGCATGAAATTCATATGAAAATTGAATTCATTTATAAATTATAATGCCTGATAATGAAATGTATGACTTAGAATATTGGCATAGTAAAGTTCATGCATGAATACTATTATAATTGACTTTGTGACATGATATCATATGTAGTGGAGTTTGAATATATTTTATGAATGCACTTAATATCGTACTTGTACCGTACGTATGGCGTGACATCACTAAAGAACACGATTAAGATAAGAATCACACATATGGGGCAGTTATTCTAAGGAATATCGCCAATGTTTATTATGGGACAGTTATTCATAATGAATATCGCCAACGAGTTCTAATTTTTGGGCTGTGCCACCCTGAGTTTGATTTCCTAAAGGTATGTGATTTAGAACGTGATGAAATTCTCGACTCAAACAATCTAATGGTGCAACGATTAATGTGTGAAACTTGTTTGTAATGTTCTTGTGTATGTATCATAATAAAATATTGTGAATTGTTTAGATGACCCACTGGGTTTTCAAGCTCACCCCTATTTTTTTTACATGCAGGTACTTAGAAAATAAAATCGCGAGTTCGCGACGTAGTTCAGTGTAGTAGGGGTGAGTTTAATTAATTTGTTAGTATTGTGGTGACGGAGCTGAATGTTTTTATTTGAATTTCTTTAAAAAAAAGTTTATTATTTTAACGGATTGTATTGATAATGGAAATTTATGAATATTATTACGGTTAGTAAAGACCTTGTGATTTATTTCACGTGTGAATGCCTTGGGCTTGAGTACATTAATTTTATTTGATGAATGTATTTAAATGTTGTGTCCATAATGAATGGACAAGGGCAAGTACCCTCGTATGAAGAATTAAAGATATTCGTTTATCTTAACCAGTAAGTTGGTTAGAAGAATATAAATTCATAGTTTTGCAAATTTTATTATCTATATAATGATTATGGGTTAAGAGAGACGGATACGAGTAACATCTCGATTTTCAGTAATTTTATTTTTTTAAAATTAAAATATTCATTATTTTACTTGAAATTTAAGTTTTGAAAACCGGGATGTTACATTGCAGGTGTGGAGGAGCTCTATTCCACATGAGGTGGAGGTGGAGATTTACAGGGGACCACCTCAGAGCCGCCCATGTGGGCGGCCAAAGATGCATTCGGAGCCTTTTTTTTACGGCGCCGAATGCGCCGAAAGTTGACGGCAAATAAAAAAATATATATTATTTTATATTTTTTATAATTACGAAAATGCCCCTTAATACTCCTATAAATAGAGTCTTACTTCATTCTTGAAATTCATTCCTGAGATCTATTCTGAGAGATCTAATTCAAGAGATCCAATCTGTAAGATCCACATAAAGGTGAAATAATACAAGTGTGCTGCCTCCCATGGACGTAGGCAATTTGCCGAATCACGTTAAATATTGTTGTCTTGTTTTTTTTTCATGCTTTACCACGATTTCACATAACAGACAGTAAGTAAGAATACACATTCACAATCAATACAAAATTTCAAGAATCTTGTTTACCAGCAAAAAAATCAATCACCGGGAGGAGGGCATTTTTTTCTTCTTCATTAACAGCGAAAAAAACATCCATTAATTTCAGCTCCTCTGTACCACCGATTTCTCCAAAATCAAGATCTAACCGACAAAACCCCATTTCTTGATCTGTAAAAGAAAACGAAGAAGAATTGCCGCCATTTTCAAGTTGTTCAACGGCCATCATGACACTGTTCTCACTACTTTATGATGATGCTGTTTTCTTCAGATATTCCAAACGTCTTGTTGCCCTGATTGCATCTGTTTCAAACCCTCGAGATAAACATGGAGATCAGCCTTGCGCATATCAAAAACATTGTACGGAGAAGGTAAAAATGAAGATGAAACCCCAAGGCTTGACTTCTAAGAAGAAGTAGACGAATGTTCTTGGGAGGAGGAAGAAAAGTTTGAAGAAAGGAGGAAGCGATTGCGGTGAAGAAGGAGGAGAAGATGAGAATGGATTGGCTTTTCCAGTTATTGAAAAGGTTAAGTTATTTGGCTTTGTTGAAGAGACCTTGACGCCTCTTTAAGAAACAAACCTATCGAACCTTCAAGTTTTCTATCTTCTTCATTTCGGTTCTCCGTTTACGCATGACTGCTATTGCTATTGTAATACCCAGAAAAAAAAAGATTTCAAACATAATCCTGAAATCACGCCGGAAATCTCGTCGACACCTCGCCTGGAATCTCGCCGAGATCTCGCCGACATCTTGGCTAAAATCTCGCTCTCGCTATCTCTAAACCCAAACGCACAAGCTTCTTCCTCTCGAAACCCTCTTTCTTCCCTCTTCCTTTCTCCGCCAGCGCACATCGCGACTCATCGCCGCTGCAACTCATCACCGCCTCTGCTCTCTCGCTCTCGCCAGGTTTCTCTCTCAACCCTCTGCTCAAAACCTGAAACCCCATCTCGCCACGGATCTCGTCGCCACTGCCGCTCTCTCTCTTCTCCGCCATCCGCCACTGCCCTCTCGATCTCTTGTCCCCTCGCCCTCACTCTCTTCTTCTTTTTCTCTCCTTTTCCCCATCCTCTTTTCTTTCCCTTTTCTCTCTCTCTCCCCTGTTTTCTTCCTTCCGCCCTGCAACTCAAGTGTATTTTATTTTATTTATTTATTTTTTTTCTTTTCTTTTAAGCAACCAACAGGTTATATAATATATTTATATGTATCATACATTTTTTTTAACCAAGTGTTATTATTTTTTTAAACATTGCAACTCAAGTGTTATTATTTTTTTTAAGCAACCAAGATGTTATATAATATATATATCATACATACAATACCGTATATAATATATTAGACTATGGTATATCACATTTTACGTTTTTACTATCTAGATCATCATATTATATCAGGTGGAAGTTTATTAGCTAAGTTATATTATATGTATAATGTGACCACCACCATACAATATAGACATGTATGCACATTATATTAATATAATATAATACAAAATAAGTGATTAACGTGTGATTTATGCGTGGATAGGTTGATAATGCCCAACGTCGAGGAATCAATCTCAACACATTTGGAATTTAGCGATTCAGGTGGGGATGATTCTAGGCTTTCATTATATTTTATTTTGATATATAGATAGGAACGTTAAATTAATTAGGTCTATAGTATTATTAGATTGCTTATGCATGCCTATTGTACCTGATTTTATATATATAATATTGTGATTGTTTAATCATGATGATATGTGTCAATATGATTTTTATTCTGATCAAATGATAATTGGATGCATGAAATTCATGTGGTAGTTGAATTCATTTATAAATTATAATGTTTGATAATGAAATGTATGATTTGGAATATTGGCATAGTGAATGCGTGAACACTATTATAATTGACTTTGTGACATGATACCATGTGTAGTGGAGTTGAATATGTTTTATGAATGCACTTAATATCGTGCTTATACCGTACGTATATCGTGATATCACTAAAGAACACGATTAAGATAAGAATCACACATATGGGGCAGTTATTTTAAGGAATATCGTCAATGTTCTAATTTTTGGGCTGTGCCACCCTGAGTTTGATTTCCTAGAGGTACGTGATTTAGAACGTGATGAAATTATCGACTCAAACAATCTAATGTTGCAACGATTAATGTGTGAAACTTGTTTGTAATGTTCTTGTGTATGTATCACAATAAAATATTGTGAATTGTTTAGATGACCCACTGGGCTTTCAAGTTCACCCCTATTTTTTTTTACATGCAGGTACTTAAAAAATAAAGTCGCAAGTTCGTGACGTAGTTCAGAGTAGTAGGGGTGGGTTAATTAATTAGTATTGTGGTGATAAGACTGAATATTTTATTTAATTTTTAAAGGTTTATTATTTGAACGAATTGTATTGATAATTAAAATTCAATGAATATTATTACGATTAGTGAAAACCCTGTGATTTATTTCACATGTGAATGCCTTGGAATAAAATTCATTAATTTTATTTGATGAATGTATTTAAATGTTGCGTCCATAATGGATGGATAAGGGCAAGTACCCTTGTATGAAGATAAAGATTGTATGAAGAATTAAATGTATTCGTTTATGTTAACCAGTAAGTTGGTTAGAAGAACATAAATTCATAGTTTTGCAAATTTTATTATCTATATAATAGTTATGAGTTAAGATAGACGGATACGTGTAACATCTCGATTTTCAGTGATATTTTATATAAAATTAAAATATTCATTGTTTTACAAAAAAATTTTAATTAAGTTTTAAAAATCGGGGTGTTACAGCTATCGGATTCGATCGTGTTGAAGAAGAAAAAATAGTGAATTGAGGGTGTAGAAGAAGAAGAAAGAGCTAATTGAGGATCACCACAGTTCGAACGAAGAAGATGAAGGAACAACACCCTTCGCGCGCTATAGCGGGTTTGAAAAAGCGGCGAGAGGTAACAAAGACGTAAAGCAGATATATAAACACTGTTAAACGAAAAGCCAAACGGTAACAAAATCTTGAAATAGAAACAACTGTTAAAGTAAAGAGCAAACGGTAACATGAGTGCCCCCCCTCCCTTGCAGAACGGCCACTGCTCATTTTTTTAGCCCGTGGGTTTCCCTTGAGTGAATGAGATCGAGAGTGTAGTGGTTAGTGAGTTGTGAAGATTTGAAAAAAAGAAAAGAATTAAGTGGGTTAATCCCACGTCGCCTCATGAGTGCTCTCCTCTTCTCCTTATAGACCCATGACTACTATTCATTTTTTGAACGTGGTTTATGTGTTTCGTTGAGTGAATGAGATCGAGTGTAGAGGTTAAAACTAAGTGGGTTAATCCCACATCGCCTCGTGAGTGCTCTCCCCCTCCCCTTATAGACCCATGGTCACTGCTCATTTTCTAGCGTGGTCTGTGGGTTTCCCTCAGTGCATGAGATCGAAAGTGTAGAAGTTAAAAATAAGTGGGTTAATCCCACATCGCCTCGTGAGTACTCTCCCCCTCCCCTTATAGACCCACGATCCTTGCTCATTTTTTGAGCCCCACATCGCCTCGTGAGTGCTCTCCCCCTCCCCTCATAGACCCATGGTTGCTCACCTCAGTGAATGAGATTGAAAGTGTAGAGGTTGGTGAGTTGTAAGTATTTGATAAAAAAAAAAAAAAAAACGGTAACATGATCCTGAAATAAAGACAATTGTCCAATTCATCAAGAAACAAAGAAATAAAATAAAATTCAGTTAGATATTTTAAAAATGTTTTTTTTACTATTTTTTTAAAACAAAAAAAAAATCAAAAATACTACAATAAAAGGATAAAAAGTTCCAACAAATGATGAAAATATTTCGCTAATCAGGAGTTTATTTTTTTAATTGTAAAATGTTTATTTTCGTTTATCAAGAGAAGTAAATATATATATATATTAAAGAATTAAGATAATATAAAATTAATTTTGTATTTAAGAAAATTAAAATAAATGATAAAATATAAAAAATAATTAATACAAATATTCCTCAATTTTTCACTTTTATTTCAAGAAATTTAAAAATTGTAAAAAATAAAAATAAAGTGTAAAAGAATTTATAGATTTCAGTTTTTATTTTTATGATATGAAAATCTAATTTTATTTTATTTTTATAAAATTCAAATAAAAGGTAACAAATTAAAATGTAGTGATATAAAAAAAAGTAAAAAAAAATTAAATTGTCTAATTTAAGGTTTGTTTATTCTCTTTATTTAAAAATGTTTACTTTATAGTTCTTTAACAAAATTGTCCAATTTATAGTTTTTATTAAAATAAAAAAATAAATAAAGGGTAAATAATTTCTAAATGTTTACTTTGTTTTACTTAAAAGATAAAATAAAGATTAATTTTTTATTCTTTTAACTCTCTTGTTCTTCAACAGAACTGTCCAATTCAAAGTTTTTATTAAAATAAAAAGTTAAATTAAGGAATGACACTTTAGACTAGGTGATAAGTTTCGAGTCCTTAGTTCGTGTGCTGATTGCTTGAAGATGGTGAGAATGTTGGTGGTCTGCATGGCAAAGCTTTGGATGTGATGAGGACGGCTTCTTGAACCACGCTTTGGCTGCTTTGGCTGGAACGTAATAATCGTATCTTCAATGATGAATTTAGGGATGTGTCCTTCCTGTGGAATGATATCATTTTAATGGCTGGGTCTTGGTTGGTGGCGTTTAACAACAATGGGGACTACTCGATTATGGATTGGGTTAGGAATTGATGTAGTTGCTTATGTTAGTTACCTTTTCTTTTGTTTCTCAGTTCATGTTGTTTTAGTTGTTCTGTAATTGCTTAAGAGTACTTCTGGTGCTCATGCTGTGGTGTGGTTGTAACTTGTAAGGTGGGTTCATGTTCTTTATATTATTAATGAGGATTATAACAACACTGCAAATGGTGTAACTTTTATTGAACATATTTTTTGATACACAAAAGCTAGAAAAAAAGAGAAAAAGAAAAAAAAAGAAGAGCCCAACATACAGGCTTACATGGAGATACCACTTATTAAGTAAAAGTACAAATGGTAATTATTCAAACTGTATGTATATATCCATGTATCTTTATTGAGGAAAGTGAAGAACACAAAACACACAAGCATTATTATCTGTCTTTATTAAGAAATGATGTAGCCAGGAACCCATATTTGAGTAGAATTAATTGGGAAGCTGCAAGCCTGAGTCATAGGCATACCCTGTCTTCCAATACTTAGGAATTGGATTGGATGGTTGCACCCAGTATTTCCTACCTTTTCCACTCACTTGGAACCTCAAAGTAAGGGGACCCTTAGGAGGGTTAGGCATGTCCCAAACGGCTCCATAGGCGTTGCGCAACGCCCTCCATTGCTTGCCACCCTTCTGCTGTAGCACAAAACAACACAAATGATACACATTATTATTAGTTTCATTGAAATATCAGTTTACTTTTTAACTCCAGTTTTTGCTCCATGTATGTATATATACCTGTGATAATTCGACAGCGGTGATATCACTTTGACCAGCTTTGTATATTAAGAGAATGGCCAAGTAGTCTGGGAATCTGCTTTGTTCATTGACCTTGAACATGAGGTTGTACCCTGGATACTGGCATGAGATCCTGCAACATTGGAGCAACACAGGCATGTTAACACATGCTTATTGCTAGCTTTTTTCTTGGCAAGAAAGAGGCTTGAGATTTATCGAGTACCTTTTGTATTCAATGTCGACTACACCATATGCGCGCAGCTTTGAAGCCATGTATGGACGAGCCAATTTGGTGAAGCCCCGGGGGCTGAGAATGAAATCAGTATTGTCACGGTAGCCTTGGTCGGTGACCACCAGCTTCACTCCATCGTCAGCGCAGAGTTTTGGTAAAGTGCATCTCACCTGATTAGTCCAAAGTATGTACATAATTAATTAAAATATCATGATAGGGAGACAAGTTTAAAAAAAGAAAAAGAAGAAGAAGGTTGAAGAACTACATATGTATTGTGAATTTACTTCAACTTTAAGTAGCTAGTAGGTGAAGGAAATTCATTGAGATTGGGTAATTTTTACATCAAGCCTTGTAAAAGTACTAAAAAAGCAGGAATTTTTTTTTTTTTTTGAAAAACCTGATTCATCAATTAATTCTATTTACCATTGTATAAAAAAGGAAGTAAAGTAAGAAATTAGAGAAGGTAGAAGCTTATCAATTACCTGGTAGCAAGCACCACAACCAGTGCCATTCCTATAAAGCCTAGAGACTGCTGCAACAACTCCATCATTCACAGTTCTTCCAAATTTATCATACCCACATGCTCCACCTAATTCATCAATAGTAATATTCTCAAACTTTTAATAATATATCAAGAAAACTTCAAAAAGCAAAACTAAAAAAAAAAGAAGGTTTAATTTCCCTTGAAAGTTTGAAGCAAGAATAAAGAATTTAGAGAGAGAGAGAGAGAGAAATAGAGATTAGAGAGAGAGATGATATATATATATACTTGGAGTTCCATAGCCATCAGGGGTCCCATAAAATGCTGCTCTTGAATGAGTGTAAGTGTCATGGGAGAGACAAAGTGCAGGGAAGAGCAACAAGAGGCTCAAAACCCAGGAAGAGGACACCAAGTTAGATGCAAGACTACCCATTACTAAAAAAACCCACAAAATTGATCAGAAAGTTGTCTTAACTGATTGATTTGCAAGAGGAAGATTGTGTGAATTGGGTGGTAAAGCACCAACCTGTATTTATACCAGAAGTTTAAACTGATTATTATCCCAAGTTATACATTCCCTTGTTTCCATTCTTATATAGTCAAACATGTTATATTAATGGGAGAGAGTACTCAAAAACTGAAATCTGGGAGTCACGTTAAACAGAATTGGTCTATTCGAAGTAGGCGGTTTCAGGTTTGGTGGTGATCTTTTAGTGATTAATTAAATCAAAACAAGTAGGCAAGCCAAGAACATCGTTCACCATTTCATTGTACCTCTGTCCCAGATTTCCTGTACTCATGGTTTTTCTATACATGGAATGTTGACATTAAATTTTTTTTTTCCTTTTTATAGATAATAAATCAGGCCTTTATATTGTTTTCATTCTGTGGGTGGCACATGCAAAGTCTACGTTGATTATATATATATAAACATATTACAAACAAGATGTAAATTAGCCATATACTAATACAACAACATGGCATCTTCCTTCAGGGATGGTAGAAATGATTAGTCTATATATAAAAATGAAAAATTAATGTGAACAATATTCCCTTTGTAGCAAAAACCCATGTGTCTAGAGCAAATCTGTGACAGAGGTGCCCTTGATTCTGTGTGATTTCACAAAGGATCCTACTTGGTTTGATCCTAATTACTAAATTGTCACTGAATTAGACCAATTCTTATTAACCAGACTCACAGATTTCAGTTTAGTAATAAGTTGACTAAGAAAGAAAAAGAAAAAGAAAAACAAGGGAATGTAAGAGACATGAGGAAGGCAGCTAATTTACTCTCATTCTGTTTTACCTTTTTAATTGTTAAGATCAGGGTCAACAATGGTGTCCATGAGGAAGGCACACTTTTGTAATTAACTGGGCTAATAATGATCTTAATCTTCTACTATAAATATAGCTTGGTTTTTCACCATCCTTCACACAATCTTCCTCTCCATCTTGCTAATCGGTACTCAAGACAGAACTTGATTTCTGTTTAATTTTGAGGTTTTACAGCTTTTTTAAGTAATGGGTAGTCTTGCTCTTAACTTGATGTCTTGCTGTGTTTTGAGCCTCTTGATGCTCTTCCCTGCACTTTGTCTCTCCCGTGACACTTACACTCACTCAAGAGCAGCATTTTATGGGAGCCCTGATGGCTATGGAACTCCAAGTATATATATCATCTCTCTCTCTCTCTAGTCTTTTTTCTTGGTTCAAGCTTTTAAATTAGACCAGCTCCCTTTTTTTTTCATGATATATTAAAGCTTGAGAAACAATTGATCATGAATTAGGTGGAGCATGTGGGTATGGTGAATTTGGAAGAACTGTGAATGATGGAGTTGTTGCAGCAGTCTCTAGGCTTTATAGGAATGGCACTGGCTGTGGTTCTTGCTACCAAGTAAATTAACCTTCTACTTTCTCTGATTTCTTACTTTGCTTCCCTTTTTTATTCCCTTCCTTTTTAAAAAAAAAAACTTCTGTTCCTATCATGGGCCATGGCTCATAAATATATTATGGACTAATCAGGTTAGATGCACCATACCAAAACTCTGCTCTGAAAATGGAGTGAAGCTCATGGTCACTGACCACGGCTACGGTGACAAAACTGACTTCATTCTCAGTCCTCGGGGCTTCGCCAAATTGGCTCATCCATACATGGCTTCAAAGCTGCGCGCATATGGTGTAGTCGACATTGAATACAAAAGGTACCCGATAAATCTCAAGCTTCTTTATTGCCAACAAAAAAGTTAGCAAGAAGCATGTTTAACATGTCTGTGTTGCTCCAATGTTGCAGGATCTCATGCCAGTATCCAGGGTACAACCTCATGTTCAAGGTCAATGAACATAGCAGATTTCCAGACTACTTGGCCATTGTCTTAATATACAAAGCCGGCCAAAGCGACATCACCACTGTCGAATTATCACAGGTATACATGTATGGAGCAAAAACTAGTTAGTACAAGGGAGTTCAAGATGAATCATTTAATTTAATTTGGTGTTAAAACTGATCAGTGAAGCTAATAATGTATATCATTTGTGCCGTTTTGTGGCACTACAGGAGGGTTGCAAGCAATGGCGGGCTATGCGCAATGCCTATGGTGCTGTCTGGGACATGCCTAACCCTCCTAAGGGTCCCCTTACTTTGAGGTTCCAAGTGAGTGGAAAAGGTGGGAAATATTGGGTGCAACCACCCAATCCAATTCCAAAGTATTGGAAGGCAGGGTATGCCTATGACTCAGGCTTGCAGCTTCCCTATTAATTCTACTCAAATACGAGTCCCGGCTACATCGTTTCTTAATAAAGACAGATAACAATGCTAGTGTGTTTTGTGTTCTTCACTTTCCTCAAAGATATATGGATACCTGCAGTTTGTGTGTTTGGTTACCATTTGTACTTTTTGTCAATAAGTAGGATGTCCATGTAAGCATGTATGTAGGGCTCCTTTTTTTTTTCTTTTTTTTTTTTCTATCACTTGTGTGTATCAAGAAATATGTTTAATAAAAGTTAAACCATCTCCATTGGTTTAGTCCTCCATGCTTTTTATGCCAATGTCTATGGTCTCTGTTGAAGTTTCTTTGCTTTAGGATTGAAGGGATTTCAGAATGAAGGATGTGAGAGAAATCAATCCAAGTATAGATTGTAATTTTTTAGTTCTCACCGTTGATGGATTCATTTCCCGTGGACGTAGTTTCCCTTCGTTGAAACACGTAAAGTTGTGTGTTCATGCTTGAGAGATTACTTTAGTTTTTGTTTGATTTGCGAGTGTGTGTTTTGCATTCCACTTCACTGCGCATGACACTACCAATATTAAGGGTCAATTTAGGTGATTTAACATATCTAAGAAAGCTTGTAATTCCTCGGTGGTCAAAGGCTTCATGGTGGGTAAGAAGGGTGTTGAGGTCTCACATCTTGAGTTCACAGATGACACTCTCGTTTTCCTCCAAGGTTCTAAATCTAATGCTGAAAATGCGTTGTGCCTGCTGCGGTGCTTTAGTGCATTATCGGGACTCAAAGTTAATATGGCTAAGTGTCAACTTGTTGGGATTAACGTTGACACTGATATGTTAGTTCGGCTTGCATCAAAAGTGGATGTTCGATTGGAGCTTGGCCAATGAATTATTTTGGCATGCCGTTCGGAGGCAACCCTCTAAGTAAAAGTTTTTGGGATCCTGTGGTCCTAAAAATCTCTTGTAGAATGGATGGTTGGAAAAGAGGCTTCCTCTCAAGAGGTGGAAGGCTTGCATTATTGAATTCAATCCTTGAAGCAATACCCACATATTACTTATCTATTTTTAAAGTTCCTGAAGGTGTGGCAAAGGTTATTGAGAGAAAGTTCAAGGCTTTCTTTTGGAAAGGAATGGATAAAAGCAACGGCTCCAACCTTATCAATTGGAAGATCGTTCAGAGACCTAAGAGTAAGGGTGGACTAGGAATTGGTAACATCTCTTCTAGAAACAAGGCGCTTTGTGTGACATGTTTGTGGAGGTGTTATAAAGAACAACACTCACTTTGGGCACGGGCCATAGGCAGTAAGTATGGGCATATTGAGTTCTGTAGACGTATTGTTCCTGTTATTAAATCGACCTTTAGAAGCCCTTGGAAGTTTATTGTTTCTATTTTTCCCGAGATGTATCCTCATTTGTGTCCTATAGTGAGAGATGGTCTGTCTTTCGCTTTTGGGAAGATTGCTGGCTTGACGATATTTCATTAGCGGAACTTTTTCCTAGACTCCATTTATCTCCATTTCCTTTTCAGCCTATCGCTCACTTTATTTCCAATTTTGATCCTGTTCATTGGGATTTTTTTCTTCCTAACACTCTCACCGTAGGCCAACAGTCAGAACTTAATTCCTTGTTGTCCTTATTGAACTTGGCTCACCTTTCTCTTGGTCCTGACAGGTTCACTTGGTCTCTCCTCAATACCAGTTCCTTCTCCTGTAATTCTTTTTTTCATTTCCTCATTGATGATGAATCCTTTCAATCTTTCCCCTTGGCCGATAATATTTGGAAAGCTCATGTTCCATCTAAAATTAAAGTGTTTGGGTGGATCATGGCTCATAAGAAGCTAAACACGGGCGATATTGTCCAAAAAAGATTGCCTCATTTCTCTCTACTTCCTCATTGTTGTCCACTTTGTTTACAGGATGAAGAATCAGCTGAGCATCTCTTTATTAGATGCTCTTACTCATCAAGATTATGGGGTGCTTGGCATCAGTGACTAGGGAGTAAGTTTACTATTCCAACGTCGTGTGATGATTGTTTGTCTTCGAGGAACACCAATGGGCTTTCTAGGGATGGTTTGAAGGTGATGAAATCGGCTTCTCTAGCAACCCTTTGGTCGATTTGGACGGAGCGCAATCAATCGTGTGTTTGATGATCGTGCAAGACATGTTGATATTTTGTGGGATGATATTGTTACCTTGGCTAGTTCGTGGTTAGTTGCTTTTAAGATCAATGGGGATTATTCGATTAGCGATTGGGCTAGGAATTGGGACAGCTGCTTGTTCTAAGCTGTTTGTTTTTTGTTTGTTTTTGTGTGGTTTTAGTTTTCTTTTTTGAATTTGAAGTACCTCTGGTACTTCCCACTCTTGTTGTACTTGTTTCAGCTTTAATATATATGCATTGTTTTGTTTCTTCTCAAAAAAAAAGAAAAAAACATATCTAAGAGATCAGTAATAGCAAATTTTGGACATTCAGATGATGGAGGAGTTTCTAATTGCAATTTAAGTGTCCAAGAGTATCTATATATAACAATTACTCTATTCCAACATAGCTTTTTAGTCTTGCCCACACATTCATTTTATCATTACCATCTCAGTTACAACAAATGCAATGTTTCACATGGTAATCAAAGAGATTTTGCATAGATAGTTACGGATGATTCATCAACTTGTAAGCTTTTAGCCTTATTTCATAATTACAAACAAGTGAATTGAAAGAGAGGATTTGGGCACCTGAACCATTGTAACAACTACCAAGCAAGTGCAATATTGGTCTAAAGTTTAATCAAGAAGAATAAAGCTAGTAGAGAGCTTCAAAAACAACACATAAGAGACAAAGGATACATGCAACTGAGATATGGCTTAGAAGAAAAATTTATTATTAACATCAACAAGCTAATTAGTATGTCTTCAACTGCCTAAATACTTCCAACTTTTAACTTTATGTGTAGTTGAACTTTGTCTGTTGTAAGCTTTGGAAAGTCT
Organism: Paratinospora sagittata; assembly: GCA_035771175.1. Lineage (NCBI taxonomy): Eukaryota > Viridiplantae > Streptophyta > Magnoliopsida > Ranunculales > Menispermaceae > Paratinospora > Paratinospora sagittata. The sequence continues at coordinate 5,165,624 of CM069596.1, read as the reverse complement.
TGGGTTCTTAATTAGCAAACTACTTGTGGTTGCCATCGATCTTGCTCCAGAGCACTGAGGACGCGATGCAAAAGTCGTATTTTAAGAGACACCATTAGCTTGATATGGCAAGCTAATGGTCTTAATGAATATCATATCCCAATCAATTGGTTCATGTTTGGGATCTGAAATGAGGTACTAAGCTAACAGTGTTTATGAATATTTATGACCTCACACCCTTTGCCATATATATGAGTGGTGGTCTTGAATGACCGAGCTCATGGTAATAAAATTTGCATATGAATTTAGGACCTCATAGTATCATTGATCGCGAATGCCTCTGTATTGTACCATATCTTTATAAGATCAAGTTTATATTAGGAGTCCTAGGATCTAGAGTTCATATACATCTCCTTGTGAGCATTTGCACATTTCACATTTGCATGTTTGATATTTGTTTATTGGTCATGCTAGGGGTACACACACGAAAACTCAAGATAAAAACTCAAAAGTGTTCCATCTCATTGGTTCACATCGAGGAGAACACAAGCATCTCAATGTGATCCAATGAGATGGAACACTTGAGTTTCTATCTTGAGTTTTTTCATTCTTCTATTTCCTTTTCGGCTCCCTACATGCAGGATGGAGCAACATATGAGGAGAAGAGTTAGTGAAGCATAATTGAGCCCTCGACAGAGCAAGGTGGTGGAAGCAGATTCATGTAGCTGACCACTTGTAGTTGGGAAAAGGCTTAGTTGAGTTGAGTTGAGTTAGTGAAGCTTAATATACATTATTGAACCTCCTTTTAAAACAAAGAAACTTCAACAGAGACCACAAAAATTAAGATAAAAAGCATGGAGGATTAAAACAACAATGGAAATAGTTTAACTTTTATTGAACATCTTTCTTGATACACAAAATGTATATACATTAAAAAAAAGTCCTACATACATGCTTACATGGAGATCCCACTTAATAACTAAAAGTCCAAATGGTAATTATACAAACTGGAAATACAATAATGTAAAGCTTTTTCTGCTTACGTTCACACACCAACAAACAAACTACCAGTATATATGTATCTTTATTGAGGAAAGTGAAGAACATAACACACACAAACATTATTATGTGGCTTTATTGAGAAACAATGTGGCCAGGACTCATATTAATTAAGTAGAATTAATAGGGAAGCTGAATTTCTGAGTTATAGGCATAGCCTGCCTTCCAATACTTAGGAATTGCATTGTTTGCTTGCATCCAATATTTCCCACCTTTTCCACTCACTTGGAACCTCAAAGTAAGGGGACCCTTGGGAGGGTTGGGCAGGTCCCAGACGGCACCATAGGCATTGCGCAAAGCCAACCATTGCTTGCCACCCTCCTGTAGTACCAGAAAACAACACAAATGATGCACATTAGCTTCATTGATCAGTTTTAACTCCAAATTAAATTAAATTAAATGGTTACTCTTGAAATTCATTCTACTAGCTAGTTTTTGCACCATATATGTATACCTGCGATAATTCGACAGCGGTGATGTCGCTCTGGCCGGCTTTGTATATGAAGATAATGGACAAGTAGTCTGGGAATCTGCTTTGTTCATGGACCTTGAACGTGAGGTTGTACCCTGGATACTTGCATGAGATCCTGCAACATTATTGGAGCAACACAGACATGTTAAACATGCTTTTGGCTAGCTTTTTTCTTTTGCAAGAAAGAATCTTGAGAGTTATCGATCAGGTACCTTTTGTATTTGATGTCTACTACACCATATGCGCTAAGCTTTGAAGCCATGTAGGGACGAGCCAATTTGGCGAAGCCCCGAGGACTTAGAATGAAGTCGGTATTGTCACCGTAGCCGTGGTCGGTGACCATGAGCTTCACTCCATCTTTAGTGCAGAGTTTTGGTATGGTGCATCTAACCTGATTAGTTAGTCCATGATATACACAAAATTAATTATAATACCATGATAGGGACGAAGGTTTTATAAATTAGGGGAAGGTTTAAGAGCTACATATATATTATGAATTTTCTTCAGCTTTAAGTATAGCTAGTAGGTGAAGGAAATTCATTGATGTTCATCTCCATTGACCAATTAATGGTAGCTTTAAAAAGTACTAAAAAGCAGGTAATCTTTTTAAAGGGATGTGAAGTAAAACAATTAGAGAAGGTAGAAGCTTAAATTACCTGGTAGCAAGCACCACAACCAGTGTTATTCCTATAAAGCCTAGAGACTGCTGCAACAACTCCATCATTAACAGTTCTTCCAAATTCACCATACCCACATGCTCCACCTAATTCATCAGTAGTAATATTCTCAAGCTTTTAATAATATATCATGGAAACTTCAAAAAGCAAAACAAACAAAAAGAAGGTTTAATTTCCCTTAAAACTTTGAAGCAAGAGATAGAGATTAGAGAGAGAGATGATATATATATATGCATACTTGGAGTTCCATAGCCATCAGGGGTCCCATAAAAAGCTGCTCTTGAGTGAGTGTAAGTGTCCTGAGAGAGACAAAGTGCAGGGAAGAGCAACAAAATGCTCAAAACACAGGAAGATATGAAGTTAAATGCAAGACTACCCATTACTATAAAACCTCAAATTATACAGAAATCTCTCTCTCTCTCTCTCTATAAACTGATTGATTAACAAGAGGAAAATTGTGTGAATTGGGTGGCAAAGAAGAAGCCTATATTTATAGTAGCTAGAAGGAAAGATTAAGCTGATTGTTAGTCCAAGTAGCTACACGTGTGCAAAGAGACACCAATCTTGACCCTTTTAACCATTAAGATAAAACAGAATTTACTAGGTGCAGGTTACTCGGCTTCAGATTGGATGCGATGTTGGAATAATCTGCTGTAACTTGGGCTGTGTTTTGTAACTACTTGTAGGGTCATGTGAAGAACTTTGCTTGCTTTTTCTTTTGCTTATGTAGTCTGCTGCTGTAATGTTCCGATTATGCTCATAGCACATTTTCAATAAAATCATTTGTCTCTTTTAAAAAAAAAAAAAAAAAAAAAAAAGATTAAAACAGAATTTACTTCTTCTCTTACATTCCCTTGTTTTCATTCATGGTCAACATGTTAATTTAATGGGAGAGCCAATAACTAAAATCTATGAGCCAGGTTAATTAATCAGAATTGGGATATTCAAAATTGGAGGTTTTAGGTTTGGTGGTGATTCTATATGATAAGATCAAACCAAGTAGGCAAGAAAATTGTTCTTGCTATTATATATATATCCTCCTTCATCACCACCCTTTGAATTTCTTTCTCAAGTCCCACAGAAATAAGGGCTATAAAGCACTTAAATAATTTCAGTGTAATTAACTCTGTCACAGATTTTCTGTACTTGGGTTTTTGTTATATTGGGAATGTTTGACATAAGTTTTTTTACTTTTTATATAAAACTGGTGTGAGAAAATAAATAAATAAATAAGTTTTGTAAACTTCTGGTGCTATTATTTTTGTTCAAATATTATATTTTTAAAAAAGTTAAAACTTAGAATTTTTCTATTTCTTTAAAGTAAAATAGATTTAAAGTAGGTATAATGTTAAAGTTAAAAAAGATAAAATAGAAAAATAGAAATTTAAGCCTTACAAATTAGAGAAGATTGTGAGAGTAGTGAGAAATAGTTGGGTCAAATTACTATTTTTTTCATTGTAAAATTAAAATTATATTTTAAATTTTAAATAATGATACATTTTCGAAGAGTATTTTAGGAAGAAACACAAAAATGATCGCATCGTGATTTTTTTATTTTATTTTTTTTGTATTATAATAGTATATAAATTAGAAATCATTTCTAACAGCCGAGAAGGAATTCTATCCTACCTTCTTTTTATCCTCAAATAGTTATATACCACTTCAAGTTCAAGTTTATCTCATGATCTTACCTTCTTTTTATCCTCAAATAGTTATATGCCACTTCAAGTTCAAGTTTGTCTCATGTATCATGATAATGCACCACTTTTTCTTCTTACAATATTGTCTGTTTTATGGTTGAATTGTTTTCATTATATGGGTAGCACTAACAAAGTCTACGCTGATTCAATATAAATAAAAATGAGCTTAGCAACGTAAAGTTGGATAGCCTCGTTGGTTGTAAAACAAGGTATAGACTTTAACTGAAAAATGAGATCTCAGTTTCAAGTATAAGTTCGTGACCACGCCTATACGCCTATTTTAGAGAGAGACTTTCTAATGCCGTGTACCGTTCCCGACTCTAAAAGAGTTCCGTCCCGACAAAGGAATTAGCGGGGATATTAAGTGGTCAAAGACCCATAAAACAAAAAAAGAGCCTAGCAAAAAATTGAATAAATAAAAAAGACAAGTGGTATTTTATACATTATTTTTTGTTTTTTTAGTTTCCTGCCAATCTTTTTGGGTCACTAATGACTTTTAAATGTAGGTCTCTTTCTTCTAGATATGCAAGTACTTAATTATTGCTTGAAATACTTTTTGGGAGTATTGATGCAACAAATCTTCTTTTTTATCACTTATTTCTAATTTATTATAACGTGTAATTGCCCAAGATTATAAGGAACTCTTGGGTTGTATTTGATTCGTGATCTAAAAAATAAAATACAACTTAAAAAGTGAAACTCAAAAAATAACATTTTATCATTTTTTGAAAACAACTTGTTTTCTTTGTGAAGTTTAAAAAACTGTTTTTAAATTTTAACGAATCAAACGTGTTTTTTGTATTTTCAAAATTTTGGATTTTATTTTGTAAAAAGTAGAAACAAATCAGAGAAGAATACATATCTTTATTAGGTTTACATGGTACATTAATAAGACACGTGCATACAAGTAAAATGCATGTTATCCAAGTAAAATGCATGTTATCCCTACCAACTATTGAGTTGTTTCATAATTATTTTTTGGAAATTTTTATTTTTTCTCAAGTTGGTTGATTAATTCGTTACCATAAAATATTCAAACCTGATTTTGTGTGAACATAAATTTTTACAACCCGCTTGCTAATAAAGGTTGAAGTGCCTATTTGAAACAACTTTATAACTTATAGCTTTTGCAAAAGCAATTGGGAAGAATTATTAGAGATTGTATACACTTTTGTCACCCCCAACATGAAAATGCAAGATGAAGGGATCTTAACATTACTAAAAACGTAAATGAAAAAGATAGCTGGCAAGGGTCTATTTATACACATTTTCAGTAAATGAATAAAATCCACTATTGAAGATGCTGGTCCTACCAGCTATGTTGGGTTAGTTAAGAAATGAGAGTATAAAACAATAGAGGGACAGGAGCAATGAGAATTAGAGGGAAGGAAGTTCAAAAGTGAGTTCAAAAAATTAAGAATGATCATGATATCAGCATGTACATCTTCTTACAATTGATTGGAAAGACCTGTTGTTGCCCAGTGATTTCGAATAAGTGTGGCTGCAACCAAATTGTTGAACAATATGAAAAAAAAAGTGAAACAAACCAAGAATTAATACGGTGAAAGTGCTTGGAGAAATGATGAACTATAATCTTGGTAATAAGACAATGAAACTTGAGAGTTTAGATGGAATTATAATTGAATTCATTTTACAAAGCAGCTCAGCCTTCAGCATTTAGTAATCTGACAAGGACTTTGATTGCAAGTGTGAACTATACTGTCACTTTGATACTCT